>JAQIXO010000068.1:0-51354 GCA_034700305.1 Protaphorura armata
GCTTCCAAAGCCATCATTGTCAACTCTTGACAGTCTGACAAATCCAAAGCACGTAAAGCTGTGCACCTTTCTGTTAGTATTTGGACATCTGAAATTAAAACAAACGAGAAGAGAATATTAGTTTCGACGGAAAACATTTTTTAGGAAAGTTGTACTATTAAATCGTGGTGAAGTTCTCCTTCGTTCAGACGGATTACTTTCTTACTTGAGAAATTACTTTGAAAATAGCCTGTTCTAAATGGAAATGTTAGGAGACTTACGTGTATCCACTATGGTACTCCGAAGTCCAGACATATTCAATTCCAACAAACCCACCGGAAGAGAATTTATGATATCCATGAGATTTTCTTTAGTCCAATTATGTTTTACACAACCCAAGTTCAAAGATTTGAGCCTGTTGATGTAAAATTAAAATTGTAATTCTTAAAACTGGTGGTACATAAGGGCGTTAAATAAATAAAAATGATAGTGTTGTTTTGTTACTTTGAACATTGAGCTAAAAACGCAGCAAATGGTTTGCCCGGAAGGTCATAGCACATTGTCAAATTAAGCGTATCAATTGAGTGAGCAAAAACACCCATAGCCATCACAGCGTCGTGACCGACGTCAACATGTTCCAAGCTCAATTTTACTAGAGATGAACACATTCCAAGAAGTACTTTCAAAGTTGGAGCAGAGATCACAACCATTGAGAGATCAAGATAAGTCAATTGTGGAGCTGAGAAATCATGCCCTATATCCGTTGGTTCACTCAACTGTCGAAAAACAAAATTAAATTAATTATACGTACACGAATTGTCATTCCGACTAATAAAAATTAAAATCAAACCTTAGATCTGGAAAGACGAAGGTAAGCAGGTTTTCTTGACATGATCACATTCATATGCTCGAATCCCAAGAATCTTCCATTCAAGTCAATACGTCGCCAAAGAGATTCATCACAAGAAAGCCGACTAAATTTTTGACTAACTTGAGCCAATCGTCCAAGTGAACTCTTTGGAAGCCATTTCAATATACGTAGAATCTGCAGAAAAAGATAATAATAAACATTCACATTACTTGTACTCCACCGAAAATTTAAATAATATGCGAGAAATTATATAAACGTACCATTTCATCTGGCAAGTCTGAAAAATAGTCATCGGTTTGCTGTGATTTAATCAATTTTGCGCGTTCGAAGAAAAAAAATGAAGGTGGAAAAGCCTCCGCATGTGGTGTGGATGTAAAACAATTGCTCCGTCCAAGAAAGCCACTCGAACTGCTTCTGGTTAACAGTGACCGTGATGAATTATTATTTTCTGGAGTGCCATCAAAGAATCCCGATTCATTTTCAAAATCAAAGACATCAACCGGAGATGAAGACGTTGAAGCAGAGAAAGAGAAGTTCGAAAACGACGATAATCGTTTGCCTTGAAATCCAAATGACTTGCTGGTCACTAACTTCTTTGATTTTCCTGAGGGTGAAGCTGGTAACGGTTTGATTCCAAAATTTTTGAACATAAATGCCGCGGTCATGGATGTGTCTGTCAGTCGTCTGTGAATATACGGTAAAAAAATTAGAATTAAAGCTTAAGGCTATTTGGCATTAACCGAATGTACGGTACGGTGAATATACGGTAAAAAAAATCTAATAAAATTACTCTTCAAAATTCAAATATTATAAGACACAATGCTTGTTGTCGATTATTTTTCTAAACAAGCCAAAAAATCTTTGATAGAGGTAGATAAACTCAACTTCTCTGGATGTTTAGAAAAAGTTCGTTAAAAAGTCAATGTCACGCGCGAATTAAATGGCGCGCAAACAAGGATGGTCTAATTAGATCTAACGGTTTGACATTCAGGTTAGCTACCATTTAATTTAAGGGCTCTAATCCACTAGTGGAGCACTAAGCTAAGGGCAACAAGAACAACTGTCAACTGTACAGTTCGATTCCTAGCGACACCCATTCTTTCTCCCAAAACGAACATCGATGGAGAAAGTTTAAAATCCAAATTAAGCCGTTGGCATTCAAGGGCAACGGGCGGCATAATGGGATTTCCACGTATCATAATTTCGCCACGAACCCGTCCTTATTCGTAATTTCAGTTTCAGTTTTCATAAAACTCTAAACTAATTTTGCCGTCCCCATCTTTAATTTTAATTTGTCCAAGGAATCAATCAATTAATGCAAATATATTAAACTCACCTTTTCCTCGGCGGGCCGCCAAAATCCTTTTCAGTCGTTAATTTTTGAGCGTCATTTCCATTCCCCGTTTTCAGACTCATATTTGAATTGCTGTTGTCATCCAGTGGTGCGAGACAAGCTCTTCTCTTCAGGGGGGCAGCTGGGGCCATTTTAATTTTTAATCAGTGATGTGATCTCTTGATTTCAGTCAAATAAAAATGTATGTAAAATTAAAAAACTGATACGTGCAAAGCAAACGGCGCGGCTTGGCTTTCTGTCTCTTTAAAAACTTAATATAAAAATTGGCAACTAAAATGATGACTATTAAAAAAAGTTGACTAATGGGTCAGTCGGTCAGTGATGACGTGACGTGGTTAAGTACTAAAAAGCAACTGATTAAAATTTCAGGACACCCTTTCGTTGTTCTTCTGTTCGTCCTTTCCCTTCGCTACCGCCGCGCCAAGTGACAACTTTTCCGTTTAAGATTTTTCTCCCGTGCTCTCCAATGTTGAGATTTATGTGTTGTTGGGAGGCTGGGAGTCTTCGCGCCAGGAATTCCCTCTTTTTTTACCATCCCGGCAAATGAGACAAGAGCTAAACGGCTAAAAAATCATTTGTCCTTTATTTTTAAAAATAACTTATTTGAATTTCTGACTAAAAATAAAGTAGTAGTTAAGAGGTCGAGTCATTAGGAGTCATTAAAACTCCATTACTCATGAGTAAACTTCTTATTCATTAGTCACTCACAGCCTAAAGTAGAGAATTTTAAGTGGTCTCTGTTCTGCTCTGTTTTGGAGGCTCGAAAAGTACACTGTCAAAACTCATAATAAATCTTTAGGAAATAATTTCTCAGATGTACAGCTAGAAATATTACATAATGGCATTTAAAAAGAGAAAAGAGCTGCTAAAAAAAGGTGCTCTATCTAAAAATCTAGTCACTCTTTACAACTGTCTTTGCTACTAGTTTTATCATTTTAAGAAATAGCAGTACTTAACATTACATTTTGGGTTAATGATAATGAATCATATCTCACAAATATGTGGGGAACTAATATCTCGTCGTTTTTCAACAGAAATTGATATATCAGTATAGGGAGTCCCATAAATAGAAATAGAAGCTGAAAGGATAGAAGGGTAGATAAGCACGGTCAGTTCCTATTTCCTATGTATTCTTCTTATACAGGGTGAGGCAGAAGAAGAAACCGTCCTTTTTTATTGTACTGGATCACTCGGTACAACAATTTTCGATTGACCCACAAGTCGTATGTAAAACTGGAAAAATCAACCTTCCGAAAATTAAGATTTCAGCGGAGCCCTGTAAGTTTACATATTTACGTGATGGGTATATTTTTTAATGATATATCCGGCCAGTTGGGGCCGAATAATTACTATGGCAGAATGCCGGATAGTATTTTATTTTCACCGGATAACGCACGTAAGTACCACCAGATATAAGGTTCCAAACTTGGTCGGTTATCCGGTGCATTGATTTAATGAAATAAATGATATGTACCGATAGCGGCCTAACAAACACGACCACAGGATAGCAATGATGTTAAAAACCTTTTATTGTTGATTCTGACAAGGCGTTCTCGTTAATGATAACTAAATAGAACTCAGGTTTTTTTGTACATTAAAATGTTGACCCACTGTAAATAATTTATTTATTTAAGCGTGTTCTCATATAGCACTAACACGTGCACGAAGCACGAGAATTAATTGTCGGTAGAATCCGCACTTACAGATACAATATTATTCCGACGCTCACGAGCACGTAAGATTTCAATAATTAGGAAAACAAGACTTCCACAAAATCCAAGAATTAAAATTACAAAAGCTGTGAACAAATCATGGATTCCTAATTGGTTAATATCTTGTCGTCCACCTGTTTGACAAGTTCCACCTCCAGTTTCAATGTAATACCGTAAATTAAGACGATTGTTCAATCCAATTTGTTTCATTTTGGTTATCCTGGAATATACAAAATAAATTAGATTCAATCCCAAGTTTCCAACCAAGTAAGACACCCAGTTAGGAAACGCAAACGCTTCTACGAATATTCTAAAAGGTTAAACCAAATTTTTATTTTCAAATACATGAGATAGAAGAAATTACTTTAGTTCTTACTGAAGAGTTAATTTAATTCTACCATAAAATATTGAGCGGTACTTACAGAAAATATCGATTATAGCACGCATTTAAGAAAACTGATAGGCATATGGTACGGTATCACTTGTAATTATCTGAATTACTCATATTTCGCTCATTTCCGACTATAATTAGCTATAGTAGCAGTAGGTATAATTTGGGTTGTCAAAAGTGAAATAAATAGATATGAAACACCCTGTACTTACTCTAAAGACGACGACTATGCATAATGCATTGTATTATTACCTGTGATTGAATAATTCCTTGAACTCCGACCCCTTCTTTAAGAATGTCCCACTATGATAAACTGCTCTCATGGGGCGAAGTCTATAAATACGTTGACAATAAAAAGTGGGGCTCAAATTCATTCTGTCAAATGCAGATCGAAAACCATCTGCGAAAGTTATGTAGGCGCTGGGATTGGTAATAATATCTCGTATTCCATCATTCAATCCAACCTTGGTGAGATGAGACTCTGGAATTGACCCTAGAGTTGTATTAAGAGGAAGTCCTGAGTCTACAATTATTCTATAAGAACTTTTGACCAGGTCATCCGAGGATTTAATTGGGTATCTTTGGTCAGAAAGATTTGAGACCAATGAAGCCGAAAATGCCACGTACATTATCAATCCGAAGAAGAGACTGAAGATTATAGCGATTCTCACGGAGAAGGATGTTGGGGAACAATACCATCCTGTCAAGTTTTTTGTAAAAATGACAATACGATTAATGCCAAAACGTGGGACCTACTAAAAACTGACCTTGTTGTGCTATTGTTCCAATTGACCAAATAAGAGCGTCCCTGGTCTTTTCATGATTCTTATTCTGTTCAGGCGGATCATCCAAGAATTTATTTTCGATCCATGCGAAAGCTTTAATGCTAATTACAATTACGACCCAAGTGAGTGCAAGAAATAACCATACTTCGGGTCTGAAAAGAGAAAAATAAATATCCCGAAGAGATGTCTGCTCGGGTTGAATGAAAAATATTTCCAAATTGCTTTGTTCCGTCGGCTGTAAGAAAGTTAGACGACCCACGCGATAAGGGAGATACAGGGAATGACAGATTGCAAATGTCGCTTCACCATCAAGTACTTGTTTCCCAATACCAGTTAATGTTCCATTTGGTAAAGAATTTATCCAACCGGTTCCATGAATTACTTTGTAGCTGGAAAATAAATAAATTATTCCCAAAAATATGTACACGGATCTGAATTAGTCTTGAATCGTGGGGATTTTCCAAATCATCAAAATGTGATAACGTGGACACTCTTTCTTATAACTCTCCCTGTGTAGTCAAGCCGGATTTCAACAATGTTATGGAAAAATTCAGACTATAAATATTTTGGTTTCTTAAACATTCAATCAACATGTGGAACAGATAATTTAGATGAGATGCGATACACTTACGTGAAATTCAAAGCGGTCTTGAAATCACTGAGAAGAGCCATACACATACCCTCAATCTGGTCAGGTTTTCCTCCAGGAACTAAATGACATTGTTTATGATAGTAGGGGTCAAACTAAATCAAAATTAAGGAAGATTATAATTTATACCATAAAATCAAGAAATTGCACTGGTTTCAACCCTTTTTGAAATTAGTTACGGAATCTGCATTTGCATTTATTACCACTGCCACGACTTTTATAAGAGCTCCATTAAAATTTCCTCTCCTCTCAGACTTTCGTAACAGAAAAGTAAGGTCAAGCGTGGATTCAAATTTCAACTCTCGAATAATCAAAACTTCATTTAAAGTGTATATTTCCCAAAGAAGAGGGGATTTCCCGGCATTTGATGACATAATGTAAATATCGCTGTCCACCAAGAAATGATTGACATATTTTTGTGTTGCTAGTTCGATGGACCACTGACGATTATCGGCGGGCCATATCAGTATAATTCTTGGCTTCCAACGGAGAAAATCAATATCTGCTTGTATTTTTGCATAGAGTCTGGAAATCTATAAGTGCATTCAAACGTTAGCAAACTATAAATATGTACTGAAATATTTGCAAATCACCTTACTTCATTCAGAGTAGTAAAAAAAGTTGTCTCATTTGACGGAGTTATCACAACCATTATTTCTTGGTCAAAATCAATTTGAATATTTCTACTTTCATTCTGATGAAGTTGTGGCGTAAGTCCAACGTTGGATCCATACCATGTTTCAGGGTTTGAAGGAAAGCCTAAATGTGTAAAAGGTATCATTCCTGTGGTAAAATGAGTTAAACTTAATGTTGTATCTCTCAATCAATCAAACCAATATCAAGCGTCCTGATCCTGACCACCGGTATCGCGTATCACACTTGAATGATACGATACGAGGATTCTCTTCATAAGCTAATCCTACCTTTAGAAATGAAGAGCCAATCAATTCCACGCAAATATTTTTGAGGAAGAAATAAGTTGAAATTCATGTCTGATTCTTTGCCAAATGTACAGGTCAAGGTTCGAAAAAAATAAAAATTTATCAAAGCTGATGAGATTGGAAGTTTCATATTGGTGCTAATAGTTTGATATTATTCGACTACAGCTAAGATTTTAGTCAGAATCACAGGGCAGGCTTACATTGCGTCCCAACCATCTTCTACTGCGAGAAAATAAAAGTTACAGAAAAAATGTAGGCACTTTAAATTATTACCTGCTTCCTGATCTATCGAAGTGCCCTATTTGTTACGTTTAACTGCATACATATTCCTTATCGCAATCTCAACCATTCATCCTGAGTGATTCGTTTGAGTGATTTGAACATAAATATTGAATGTTGGATACAGCTAATGTAATTATTTCCACATCAATTGCCCATACAAGCAATGCGCAAAGTCAATCGTGAAGTAAGAAATATCTGCCCAACTCTCAAAACCGTCTCATCGAATTCATACCTGTAAAATATTTTTTATTGGGAGCATTAAAATAAAATAACACAATGACAGTAAAGGTATTACGCATAATAGAACCCCAAGCTGTAATTGTCTTCAATTATGGACTCGTAACTTATCCTTTCTTGATGTGCGATGGCATCGAGCCCTTAAAAAACTCGTAACATATTACATATTTTTTATCCTGTCCTCATTCTTTCTCTTCCAGACGTTTTAACTTACAAACACGTAAAATTATTACATATTTGCTCTAACCACATGTAAAACCATGAATTAAAATCAACAATTTACAGTAATTTTCAACTCTTATAGAGTAATTCCCTTGTTTAAGAAGAATGACGGTTCTCCATCACAGTTTCTCTTGTTACATAATATAGTGAAATGGATTCCACGTTATTGATTTAACAGCCTTTTTTATTATTCCATTGAAAATCGAGTCGAGTCAGACAACTATTTATGTCATAGTTCCATAATTCCGTAAATCTACGACAATGCTTAGGTTCGGCGAAACCGTCATGTACTACAGGCCGGGGAATAATAGCCGGGATTCCAGACAGACTGGCGTTTCTATTATTAATTATAAGGGTTTGCCTGTATGACATGATATGGGAAGAAATTATTAATGATGTAGGTTAAGGTGAAGACGAATAACAACTTTGCTATTACGGTACAAAAATTATGCTGAAGGTGACTTATGACAATGAATGTCGGTGGCTTTTCGCAATACAATGTCATGTCAGTCAGCTCGAAAATCATCTGTCTTCGCACGTGTAGTAGATTGTTACTGCAGAAAGTGACTTAATTTTTAATCCCTTTTCTCATGAGCTTAGAAATTCGTGAGACCAATATTCATATACCTGCAAATGAACACAATTTATAGAAAAATTGCTTACAAATTACAGGCTGGAGACACCACTTTGTATATTTTATGATTTTATATCAAAATTTCATCGCAACAGTTGTCCTTTACTGTGAAGTAATTTAACAGAATATAATTTCTCTGCCAAAACAAGGAATAAGCTCATGGTAAATCCAGAAACTAAAATAGCAAATGCAGTGAAAAGATCTCGAAGACCAAGTTGAAGTTGTACAGAACCCGAGGACTCCAAACATTGAACGGATGTCCCATAAACGTATTCCTTGATCATCCGAAATTTCACACCTCTCTCTTGCATTAGAAGGAGCCTATGAAATTGATTAGTAATTGAATTAATGTGAAATTCTTGAGCAACTAAAAATTATATTTTTCGCGGTAAAGCCTCTATCCTTAGGTTGTTTTGAAATTCTGAATGACTTACTTGTAATTAAAATATTCTCGGAGTGGAGAGCCTCTCTTCACCACACAGCTACTTTTGAGTGGTCGAGGACTGACAACCTTGATTTGAAAAGCATTCAAATTACGTATACGAATTGATTGTCTTAAAAACATGGAAACACAGTACCTTAGTGGCCACGGTTCCACAAATGAAACCATTCGTATAGTTTTGTTGAATTACAGGGTAAAATGAATCTGGGATTGTTACAAGAGCAAAACGTGTTTTAAACATTCTTTCCAAATTCTCAGCAATCTCAACATTTCGAACTCCTTCAGCAAGCTTCGGAATTTTGTGTGTGTTTTCCAGCTCCTAAGATTCCAAAAAATAAAATCAAAATTGAATTTCATTAAAAATTATTGTAATTCTTACTCTAACGACGACTTTAGCAGTAGGAATATGACTATCACTAGTTATGTAGAATTTTTCAGTGATCAAGTCCTTGAATTCACGAATTGGAACAACTTCAACCGCAAGAATAGACACAAGAGCTGCTGAATACGCGACGTAAGAAATCAAACCAGTGAATATTCCACAAAAGAATACAATTTTGACAGGGGTTGAGTGGGGGCTTGTGTGCCAACCTAAGTACATGAATCGGAATAAAATAAAATTCGACAGTTTGATTTTGATCTAGTTGAGAGCCAATTTATGACAATTAAATTCGAAGGACGCATAAACACAAAGAAACCTGACCTTGCTGACATATTGCTCCCGTTGCCCAAATGACTGACTCATCTGCGATTCGATCATCCTTGGAATTACTGGTCCCACTAAACCTTCGGACTAAACTGACAGAGATTCTTAGAAGGAAAATAATTAAAGTCCATACAGCTAAAGAACAAATCCACAATTTTAAAGTGAAAGTCTGTGTGAAGATATTGCGTACGCTACTCGATGGCGGCTGGCGGAAATAGGCAATCACACTACAAATTAAATAGTAAAAATATATTAGAAGTGTACAATTTAAAACGCTGAACACAAATAGAAGCGATGATAAAATGTATTTTTTTGTTACTTTGCATGAAATATAGGATGAAGATAAGTTAATCCGTCAGGGCCTTTGACTCGATACTCTAGGAATTCGCTCGATCCAATTCCGATATCAGCTTCTTCTGCATTCACCTGAATTCCATAGCCCGTAAGGGTTTGATTTGGTCCTTCTCTGATATAACCTGGGCCTTTAATTGCTGCTTCTCTAAGCAATTCAAAAAGGAAATTAAACAAGATTTTGAAATTTCAATTTGAGAATCGAACTAACTCACGTAAAATTTAATGCATCTCTTAAGTAATGAAACACCCAAACTTCAAACCCTCCAATTAACTCTGTCGTATTTGGTTTAAACTCTGTGGCGAGTGGATAGTCCACGTCATCCTGTGAAACAGAACATTTTCATTTCATTGTTTTATCAGATGTTTGGAACACGATTAAGTGATTACAATTCCACTTGCGATGACAGTTGCCTTTTGGAAATGTGAGCGTCGATGAGTTTTGAAGATCATTTCATCCAACAGAACCGAAGGTGAACCCTCTTTGACTTCTACCACCTGATTTATTAGAGTCTTACGTACAGAATAAATTTCTCGAATAATTTGAACACGTTGATCTCTTTCAGTTTCAATAGTGTACAATATATAAATACAGCTATCAATTTTAAGTTTAGAAATGAATTCTGTGACCAATGAGTCATTACTAGTCAGGTTCGAATTTTGAAAGACCTTTGGATGTGCGAAAACAAATATTGGAGTCCAAAATGTTGCACCTCTACGATTTTGTCGTCGGAGATTTAGTAAAGCGACGACCTGACATACATAAAAAATTTGAATAGTATGACAACAAATTAGATAGTCCTCATCCACAAATACGGCCGATATTACCATAAACAATTACATTGGCAATAAACTTACATTGGATAATTCAAATGAAAATTCAGTCTCATTTAAGCACGGGAATAATATCATGGTTGGTCCATCGTTTGAGTCCAAGCTCTTTGAATTCCAAACCGTGGAAAAAGCATTCATTTTAAGGTTTGAGTGTATTTTCCCTATTTCACGAATGACATCACGGATTTCTGATGATTCTTAACATTTGTTGAAAATTTGGGTTAGATTTGCTTATATAATTTAAATATAAATTAGAATTCTATTAAAAAATACGAACGTACCTGCTCTCGCGTTTGTTTTTGTATTAAATGACACAATTATATCAAAATTTACAAGAGTATCATTTTCACCATGTAAGAGAAATTCAATTCTTCTGGAACAGTTAAAAGTACCAGAGCAAATATTATACTGAACCAGGCACAACAATGCGATCAAATGAATCAGAATGAGTTTGGAGGCTTGGAAACTTTTATAAAACGATAATTTTGAACACATTTTCTAATTTGTTTTCGTCTGGCTGTAACAAGTTTATCGAATTTTCTGAAATGCTCAATAGACGTACTGGGCAACCTTTACCTTTCTTTTACACTACCGATCCAAAATCAACTTGGACCCACGGACGTATTACCCATTATATTTCCGTGAATGCCTGTCTCGGTTTCCCACAAAACTGGAGGAATAATAATCGAGCGATTTATTTGGCTGACATGTTGAATATGGGTAGACAGTTTTATTAATGATTTTGGCTTCAATTGAACTTGACGTTATGCAGAGAGTATACCGGCGGCGACCCAGACCACAGCTCTTCCGCCAGAAGTCCAGAATGGCGTTTCATAAAATATTTAAGAACATGAGGTTGAAATTACAATTAAGGTGATATTATACTCTCTCAAATTAGATAAAGGTAAAAGGGAGCTTTTTTCCACTCAATGTCAAATTTGCGGTTGTACTATACGCTTAATCTATTATTTGCAGAGGCAACGCAACGCCTCGCTTCTTCGCTTCGATGAGGAGTCGATATCTCCGGTACACATGGCGTTGTTTTTTTTTTAGTGGTCAAATTGTAGAAATTAAAATATGTTCTGTCTGAAGTTGCCAAAAAAATTTGGGGAGATTAGATTACTCTTCTACACAGATCAGACACTATACAAATCTGAGACGTGATAAATCGAGTCCTATCTTTAGATTTCTTGTTATAAATATTTGAATAATTTGGATTACTCTGCAATACTAAAAAAATAAGGTTATCGTGTAAACCCTCAAGCGATGTTTTCACAAAAAAGTAATGTTGGAATACTTACTGGTATTTACTTTACAAATGTGAAGTAGTTTTACTAACGACAGTAGTCCCACAACACTTCGCTGAAGTAATGCATACCTAATGTTTTTGGCCCCATTTTCTCCAATAAGTTTATAGAATCGATTTGGCCTAGAAATGACATTTAACTTTAGTAAACTTAATATTTTCACAAGTAGAAAGAATCACAATTCAACAGCATTTCGATTTGTACGGTAGGTTTTAAATATTAATACTGAAACTAGTATTCACATCACAAAGGAAGACTATGGAATTCTGAATTCTGATATTTTGACGATATTTAAAAACCAATCTGATTTAGAATATCATGTAAAAGCTAAAATGCAATGGTAAATACGTTCTAATTCTATTCCCGAAGATTTTGGTGTATATTTCTTGCATTATTGATTGTGTGGCCTAGGGCGAATTCAGATTTTATATGTAGTTAGTTAGTTAGTTAACAACTTTTATTATGGTCAATAATTTCAGCTTTCGCTGTATTACGCGTGTCCAGTGTGTCCAATTAAATTCAGTAAACAATACTGAATTTCTAGTGCTAATCGTTCCGCTAAGTACAGTGCGCAGTGTTCGATCCTCTCGGGATGTCAATTTAGTTGAATCCCGTTATAATGCATCATTACAAATAAAGAAACGGAATATCGAAGGTACGTTACATCCGAATGTTTCAATTCAACATGAGAGAGGAAGTACATTGTATTTGGAAGTACCTTAAAGCGGAAGTGTGTTATACTGGAATTACACTGTACATAGTTGTAGATTTTTGGAAATCTGTTGTCGGCATTTTTCTACTAGTAGGGATACCTCCTCACGATATTACGGAAATCATGTAACCCAAACTCTACGAAATTTAAAGATTGTTATCTGATAATTTTTGTATATGTCAATTTGTGTGCGAATTCTTTATTTTTATTTTTGGATATTTGGACATTTTTAATTAAAATCCGGTCAGGCAATTGAAATAAGACAATGTATTTAATAATCAAAGTATAGATAGTAGTTCGATAATCGATATATTACGGTTCAATGTCAAATTATAGTTTTAATTGTGTGATGGGTTCATAAGATAGACCCCTATCATGCGTACGACTTGTATTTTTTGGAGGTTACATGTAATAGAGATGTTCTAGGTCTCCCGATCCCGGTTTAATAGTTACATGTTAGAGATGATCAAACAAATAGGCAAAGAAACTACATAAATTCACAAGGAACACGATTCTGGTGCAATTTCCTAATTCTTAAGTTCGTTGTTTTGCATGCAAGATTTTATCAGTCTGGAAACCGCAGACCAAAAACCACAACCATAATTTGATTTTGTGCAATTACAAATTTTTGTCACCCAAACGGGGTCGTTTGAAGAGAAAAGTTTAAATGCTCGTGAGTAATTCAGAGAAGACACATAATCTCATTTATTCGATACATTCAAATAGGCTCCCCTTGTTAGCTCTAGTAAGATTTTTTTTTGTTCAGTGGGCGTAGGTGTGGTTGTTCTTCTCTGGAAGGATTGTCTGGATGTTGTGAGTCTTGCCAAGGAGGAAGGGGTTGTTGGAATGAAAATGAAATGAAAAGTGTTCTCAGTCTAGTCTGAACATTTTGGTTCTATCACTATAAGTACAGTATCACCACCCAAAGACCCAGACCAAATACTGTACAATCCTCCACAATGCAAACACAACCTACAGAAGATAACGTGAACGCACATAACTGGGTGTTCAGACTTGGACATCCTAATATTATCAACATCACTAATGCATTACACAGAGCACTCACACATTTATACTTTGTGTATGTATGTCTCAGGCTGAGATTTGAATTTTTTGGGCTATGAAAAATCTCTACTCGTTATGAAACAAATTTACTGAGAAATGTTTAAGCTTTTGTCTTAAAATGTCTATTGTAGTAGTCTTCATATTATATGAAAATTTCAGCTATTCCCCTGGCCCTGTCTAAAACTCAAAGATGGTATAAAATTAATGTATTCGAAATCCGGAGAAGGAGCACCTACCATGATGGAAACGCCTACCACATCCCAGGAAAGGAGCCAATTACATTACATTAAATGGCATGGCGGATGACCTTTCGTGACCTCTGGGAGGGCCAATTATGATTTCAACAGACGAAATTCGATTGATTCATGGTCAGGACATGCCCGGGGACTAGAAAAAAAATATGTCATATCTGGGTGCTGGTATACATGTAATGACTCTCCCTTGTAAGAAAAACTCAACTAAGAAGAATCAAGAATATAAAAGTTTAGCTGGGACTAAATTCTCGATCGAAATTGTTTGCTAATGTTAAAAATCTCAACATACAAAATCTACGTTACTGAACAATTTGTTTTAAAATTATGAAACGCGTCACTAGTGAATACAACATTTTTGTTATATGATGAGTAGAGACAAAAACAGAAATTCCCCAGTACTAGTAATTTCTAGCTCAAAAGTCCTAAACCTGTATTGTACCAGTGTATATGTAACCATTTGTAATTAAAATTATCCGGAATTGAAACCCGAACCATAGGTTACGTATATTTCTGAAATCTCTCTGCCATGAACTGTGTTGTAATTATATACAGCCAAATATTGCACTGTATTTTACCATTGCACGAGCATAATTAACCAAATTACCACTGGGGTAGTGAAATTTGTCCCACTCATAATCAGAATGGTCCCTGCTCTGATAATAAAGTTAAAAGCTAGACATGAGAAATCTCTGCTATGAAACTTCTTTTCTAAAAATCTTCTCGCTATGAAAAATCTCTGCTTCCGAAGTCCGTTCCTAAAAAACTTTTCCGCTCTGAAAGGCAATTGAATTAAAAGTTTACGGGGAAGATCCTACGTTGATAGAAATCACCCAGTGATTTATTCTGTATTCTGATATAAAAATACGCTATAAAAATCTCTTTGAAAAACAACACTTGTCCGATTCCACCGTATTCACTGAGACGCAAAGATTTCAGGTTCATCTGTGTTCCATTACATTACATATGTAGCTGGGAAGAACCTAAAAACCTCCACAAGATTATTGACTCATTCGTCTATACTGTAAACTGTAGGAAGGGCGGATGTTTTGTTTGCCTTTTACATTGAATTCTTCATCTCCTCACATCTCGAGGTGACTTCATTTTCTGTATCAAACCTCCTCTAACCAGTACTTGGAGTCTTGGACTACCGTCGACAGTCGTCATCGTCATCTTAAGACCCAGTCAGTCAAATTGTGCAGTGGAAATGATGATGAAAAGTGTATTTGAGTGAGCAAGTACACCCACGCTGTAAAATAAAATAAACGCACATAGGAGTTGCAGTGATTTCCTTTCTCGCCTTCATACATTGTCTGACACACTTACATTTTTATATTTTGGTATTCTGACCATATTTGTCACCTATAGTCTCAAGGACCCAGTCGGTCAGTCCCTCCTGTAGTCAGTCAGTCAGTCCAAGTCCAATCTGATTTTTTAATTGACAAAACACCGGTGACATACCCGGGGATTTAAAATGAAATTTAACGGAGTACGAAAGGGGTGGTCGGAATTATTTAGCAGTTCAGGTTCAGGAACATTATTTTTTATTTTAACACTCACAACACTACTGGCCGTGGGGACTGAAGGGCTCAGTTCAAATGCAACATGTGTGTCCAAGAAAACCTGTGGAGAATGTATACGAAGTCCAGACTGTGTTTGGTGCTCACAACCAGTACGTAGTTTTTGAAAAAAAAATTAATAATGTATTTTTAATGTATTTATGACGATGGAGATAATTAGTGGTCTTCCAGGTTCAATGGCATTTGTATTGAAGAAAGCTCGAATCGTTAATTTTTTGTTTGAGGTTACCAGATTCGTGTAAAGGCGTTTGTTATATATGTAGAGAATTTCAACGCTATAATTGTACATACAACATTCAATATTTATCCACAAATTTGTATGCATAAAAATCAGTTCAATCCAACTTTCTATTTCATTTGGGAAAATACAGCTAGTAAAATGAGATGAATAGGCTAATTAATAGGCCGATAATTATTGCAAAGTTGAATTTACAAGAACTAACCTTTTTCATAACTTGATAATGTCTGAATTCAGAATATTACAAGAATTTTGTCTATAATACATTTTTCCCACTAATAGAAATAATTTAAAACCATCTATTCAGTAAACGTGCTATTAGATTACTTTAAATGAACAGTCATTGGGTAATTTACTCCCAATATGCTTGAGCTTCATATATCGTTTTATCAATATACAAAAGATAGTGATACCTGTAAAAAACTATACAAAATATAATTTAATTTAAAAATAGTTATCAACTTCGTTTGATTGAAAAATTGATGCTCACTTGATTTTTATTCGAACGTCACCATTTTCTCTCATTCAGACTTCAATGAAAACTCGAACATTTGTGTTTAAATTCGTTTATTTTTATGTTCCATGTCTAATATTTTACAGGATTTCAAAAATGCGGCCGGTCTTCCATTGGACAGGTGTAATACTCCAACCGTTCATGCAGCTCATCCAGAAAGTATTCGTTGTGAAAGTTCCTACCTTCTTAGTCCGAGAAATGAATGGGAATTTGTTGAGTGAGCTCCTACATAAAATATACTTGGAAATATTTATGGAAACAGTAGAAAATAAATGTCCATATTTTAGCACCTAATACAGCAAGAACGGCCAGAATTTTGTGTAAACTTTAATTGAAATCTTTTTATACAGGGACAACGCGATTTCAAAAGGTTCTGAATACAGTCAAGTAGTTCAAATCCGTCCACAACGCGTCAATTTGAGGCTCAGGGTTGGTCAGGCCTATGACCTTCATGTGCAATATGCCCAAGCTGAGGACTATCCTGTGGACTTATACTATTTGATGGATCTTTCTAAATCTATGGAAGATGACAAGGTTTACTGGCATTTTACTTCATCTTGGTCAAATTATTGTTAAGTGACAAATCTTAACATAAGTCGATTATTTCACAGGAAACATTATCACAGATGGGGGCCGCGCTTGCTACAAAAATGCAGGAATTGACTTCAGATTTTCAGCTCGGTTTTGGATCTTTCGTTGATAAAGTAGTCATGCCATTTGTTTCCACTGTAGAGAAAAAGTAAGTTAGCGTTACAATGAAAAAAATTGTATCAAGCTCTACAAAATGAGCTTTTTTCTGAGAAATTTTGAAAGAATGAAGTTAAGCTGACAAAGGAACTTAGAATTATAGAACCGTGCGATTCCTGCGTCCCGCCGTATTCATATCACCATCACCTAAACCTCAGCAAGAGAACTTCCGAATTCTCCGTAAGTTTTTGTTACGCGGTCGGCAAAAGCACATATTGAAAATATTCATAAAGTTCTGAGAGAAAAATGTTAGGGATGTAGATTGACTTAAACCTGGGCCGAAGGTCAAGATTATTATTATAACATTTTTGCAGTTTTCGGTTGGATGAATTAAAATTCCACTGAATGATATTTTGGGACTTAGAATCTTGACCTCTTGCCCAGAAGACTTACCGAACCGACAATCAAAACTTTCCGAAAAAACTCAAACTCCTACATGAACCGAGAATTTTTTTAAAAATATTTACGTAGGATCAAGAACATGACTTTGAGTCGAGCTTTCTTCACAGGTCTGTACCATCATGCACACACCCGACCCTGTAACCCCCCCCCCCCCCTTAAGTGTCACTATTCGTATTTTTGTAATTGCCTTATTTTTGTTTTACCATGCAGTCATACAGTCGGCCGACAACACTTGTTTTGATTTTTGTTCGTAATTTTTACAATTACAATCGTCTGCTTGTTTTTTGGAATGCTGGTCATGTTGGTATATTGGTTGGTACTTTGTAGGTACCCCTTACCTTTGGCAGAGCGGATTTTTATATTGACTCCCTGCTTTTAATCTGCATTCACGTAGAATTTTTTGCGATACATTATTTTGGGAGAATCATAGCCGTTTTGATTCAAAAGTGCGTTTGGACTTTGCATCTGCGATATCTGGTTGGGTTGGGATATCTGGCCGTATTTTGAATTTTTGGGCTGGCTGGTGTTGGCTGACAGACTATAATATTTTGTTGCTGGTAAATCGGGCATTTAGAAATAGTAGTAGAACAGTAAACAGTAATCCAAATCTGCACAGATTGGAATTTTGTTAAAGAGCGTTCAACATGGAGCGCAACCTGTACGCGATTCTAGCATGTCGTTTTATTTCCTTCATCCTAATTTTTCAGGTATTTGGAAAAAACAAGGATTCATATTAATACACGGTAGTGTCAAATATAGTGAAATTTGACCCGGCTGACTAATTTTTGAAGGAACAAGAATAGAGTAACTTCGTGTCAGATTTTTAATCTTATGGGTTTGTGGAATTTCTAATAATATTAGAATAGTGTTAGTAATGCAGAAACATATTGTAGCTGAATGTTGTCCTGAATCCTCATACATTAGAAACCTCGATGGAATCGGAGCAGATGAGATGACTACGGTGAACACGAATCTGTTCCAAAAGCTAAACTTCCATTCTGATTCTACATGTTAATCATTTAGACAAAGTTCTCATGTGTTAAATTTTCTAATTAAGCCTGATTCAGCCCTGTCCTAATTGCGAATCACCGTATGGTTATGTGAACATCATGTCCTTAGATCAAGACACCTCCCGTTTCTCTGTAAGTTATCCACAGGGGTCAATGTCACTTGAAATCAGTCATCCAAATCCTAATTTTCGCGTCTAAACGGTTTCTTACATTACCATTACCATACTCATTGATTTTGAAAAATATAACCTTTTGTAAAATATAACTATTGTTGATATAAAAAGAACTTTTCGCATATAAATTTTACCAATTCAATCGAGTCGTATTTGGAGATTCATAGCGTTTTGTGTTCCTATCAAATAAACAAATATTTTTCTCGGCCAGACTATGCTTTGATGAGTGTGGTAATGAGTAAAAATTGTTAGATTCAAAGAACGGTTTGCTTAAATGCTTTATTCCTGAAACATGCTTGCTTTGAAAGCTGACCTTTTAAACATGCTCATCCATGCTAATCCGGCGTCTTGTCTGCGTGTAAATATTTCCATTCCAAATATTTGTCTCATGCACCGCACAATAACTCTTCTCTTGACCTGTCATATTATGTTTTATCTCCTAATCACTTTTCTATAAGCTAATTAGAAGTAGATTAATAGGTAGTACAAGCGTGTTAACTGCAGAATAATTCGTACTGACGTTGTTTTGCCCTCCACTAATTACAATAATCAAATTAATTAACGAATGGGGTAACGGACCACTGACCATTCTGACAATCTCTGTTTTTAATTTTTGGGCAGATTAATAATTTCCAAGGTTTGCTGTTTTCAAAACAAATACATCAGCAAAACCACTTTAAGCCTTTTAACGAGTTTCGAACTAAAAAGGGAGTTTGGAGTTGAACAAAAATATCTAAATTGACCCGGTGTCTTTGTTTCAATTCTCTCAATTTGTGACAACTTTTTGCTTTTAAATTGAATAATTTATGGTATTTTAAACATGGTCGATTAATTTTACTCGTAATGAAAAATAGGGTGAGGTGGAAAAGGCCAGGGTTTCTGGAAATCTGGACGCTCCAGAGGGTAAGCTCATCATCTTATTATGTAACAGTTCCGAATGAGTAAATATGCGGAAAAAAACGTTGGCATTTTCGTTTGCGAATAAAAATTTACAAATAGTAATTATGAACAATTTTCCAATCCAGGTGGATTTGATGCAATCATGCAAGCTGTTGTCTGTGACAGCATTGGTAAGAAGAGACTGTAATTTAATTTACTCATTTGAACTCAAAATTATTAATACTATTTTGACACCAGGGTGGAGAGATGAAGCCAGAAAGTTACTCGTTTTTTCAACTGATGCTTCATTTCACTACGCTGGTGATGGAAAGGTTGGTTCGACATTTATGATTGATCTAATAAAACTTTTCATGAAAAGCATACACGAGGATAAACCAACTAGTCTGATTTATCGCCAAAAAATTTTATGGTTCCCTGCTAAAAATTAAGATTTTGTAACTATGCTTGCTGAAATCATTGCTTGAAATTATTATTTCTTTGTATTTTGTGGAATAGCTCGGTGGGATTGTAAAACCAAACGATGGACTTTGTCACATGGATTCTAAAGGAGAATACACTCACTCAACAATTCAGGATTATCCTTCAGTGGCTCAGATTAATTCCAAAGTTAAGGAAAAGCGTATCAATATGATCTTTGCCGTCACAGCAGAACAGGTTGACATTTACAAGAGACTGAGTGCGAATGTTGAAGGTTCATCTTGTGGGGAACTCTCAGCAAATTCTTCCAATGTGGTTGAACTTGTTAGCGAGGAATACCAGGTAATGAATTGATCAATATAAGTATTTTCGATTGATCTGAACTGTAATATTACACCATTTACTATAGGATTTCAGATTTTTTTTTGTGTTTCTGCTACTACGATTGAATTTGAATCTTGAAAATTATTACTGGTACTAATTTACACATAATTTATTGATTTCGTAGAAAATTACATCATCTGTTGAAATGAAAGACACTGCCTCTGAAGGTATCAGTGTGTCGTATTTCTCCAAATGTGTCGGATCAAATGATTACGTTGAGACAAACAAATGTAGTGGGCTGCGTGTCGGAACAGTGGTTGAGTAAGGAGAATATTTTTTATTTTTTATATAGAAATCATCACATTATGTTTTAATAACTTTGCTTTCATTGATGATTTCTGAATTTACAATCTCATAGGTTTTTAGTCAAAATTGAAGTGACAAAATGTCCAAAAAATCCGAATGACTGGAGACAACAATTTGTTATCTACCAAGTCGGACTCAACGAAAGAGTGCACATTGATTTGGAAATGTTATGCGAGTGTGATTGTGAGAAACCAGGATCTCCGGTAAGTCTTTGGACTCGACAATATTAATGAAAATAATGTGACCAAACATTTAATAAACCTCTTGCTTTTTCTTTCATTTAGGGTTACGAAAGTCATTCCCGTCATTGTAACTTTGTTGGAACGTGGAAGTGTGGAATTTGTGAATGTGACGAAAATTATTTTGGTAGAAGCTGTGAATGTAGTGCAGCGCATGGTAGCAGAATTGAGGATGACCGGGCATGTCGTCTTGATAACACTACAGACATTGTCTGTTCCAACAGGTTCATTTTCAAGTTTATTACTGTTTTCTTAACAAGAAAGTTTATTCTAACTTTAACCAAAATCTGTAGGGGTGAGTGCGTGTGCGGCCTTTGTGAATGTCATAAAAGAGAGGATCAAAACCAGGTCAGCCAAAACTAACACATTTAAGATCTTCGTATCTTGAAATCGTTAATTATAATTTGTATGTAAAATATCTAGGTAATCAGTGGCACGTACTGTCAATGTGACAACTTTAGCTGTGAGCGAGAAAATGGAGAGTTGTGTTCTGGAGAAAGTCATGGACAATGTGAGTGTGGAGTATGTTCGTGTAACAAAGGTTGGGAAGGTTCATCGTGTGCTTGCTCCACTAATAAGGTATTCGGGAATGTTACCGTGTAACCAGTTAACTGTACACACATCTATTTTTCTCATTCACATTAATTTTGTATTATTCATTTTTTAGGATGCTTGCATGGATCCTCTGAGCGGAAAAATCTGCAGTGGGAAGGTAATTTTTCAGGAGTCCAAAAATGCGTAGAGTAGACACATCCGAGTCAGTTTCATTTGAATCTGGGTCGGGTGTTGTCAAATATCTTGAGGCTCATAATAATCTGATATTTTAATTAATCTATTACCTGATCCCAGATTACAATTTGTTCTATCGAAATATTTGAACATTGAACTAATTAATATTTTCTGTTATAGGGTTCATGCACTTGCGGAAAATGCGTTTGTCATAACACATTGACAGAGAGATATTCGGGACGCTTCTGTGAAAAATGCCCTGTAATAATTTCACACAAATTCATAAACCTACTTCGAATGTTAATTTCTGCCATGTCCTTCATTTTATTGGATAATTTTGTTTCCAGAATTGTCCGGATCGATGCGAGGAGTTGAAAGATTGTGTTCAATGTTTGATGCATCAAACCGGTAAATACACGGACGAGCTTGACTGTGCAGCCAATTGCACACATCATCCGGATCCGAATAAAAGATTCCCTGAAATTATAAGGGTTGATGTTGCTACAAGTGAGTACATATTTTAGAACTATAAATTAGTGTTCGAAAACTCAGAGTAGGTGGTTGAGTATTAATTGAATTGTATTTTTCATGAATTCTCAGGTGAAGAAAATATTGATGAGAAATTTTGTCCTGCAACGGACGATACAGATCAATGTCGATTTTATTATGTCTACGGGTACGATGCTGATCAGCAATTATATGTCAGAGCACAAATCATGAAAGACTGCCCTCCTGAACCACCAATATTTTTAATCATCTTTGGAGTTGTGGGGGCCATAGTTTTGGTCGGAATTTTATTCCTTGTCATTTGGAAACTTTTAACACATATTCATGACCGGGCTGAGTACGCTCGATTTGAGAAGGAAAGAATGAATGCAAAATGGGATGCTGTAAGTTGTCTAACATTTTACGATATCTATTCTTAGCATTGATGATTAATTGTAATT
Organism: Protaphorura armata; assembly: GCA_034700305.1. Taxonomy (NCBI): domain Eukaryota; kingdom Metazoa; phylum Arthropoda; class Collembola; order Poduromorpha; family Onychiuridae; genus Protaphorura; species Protaphorura armata. The sequence continues at coordinate 22,312 of JAQIXO010000068.1, forward strand.
ACTATATTTTTATTTACAGGGGGAGAACCCAATTTACAAACAAGGTAAAGACTTACATTATTGTATCAAAGATTCATTTTTTTATCTGTCTATTGGTTTTCAATTTCACTATATATTATTTTTATTCACAGCAACCTCAACGTTCAAAAATCCAGTATACTCTGGAAAATAAGTTCAATTCGAATTCTGGTGACCTATTTTAGCCTGGATATTTGTGCTTAATTATTTGGGAAACAATGAATTTTGTTTTCTAATTACTAATCCCTATTTTGATTTTCGGTGAATTGGAGGTAGTCAGTTTGGTTTTACTACTAACACACAAGCTATTTAATTATAGTCTCCGCTCGCGTTTAAAAGAGGAGACATTATGTACTGAAATCTGAAGTATTAACTACCGAATGACCAAATGTGTGAATTAGAAATTATAAGATTAGCAACAGAGCATGACGTAAACTACATAAGTTTTACTTTTAAAAACAGCTAATTAGTCCTCCGAAGACACTTGAAATTTTCCGAATGCTTATAGTTTAGTATTTGCACAATATAAATTCTGAAATCATTAATATACTGCATGAGAAATTCTCAACTCAAAAATCTTGTCTGAATCAACAGTTGCTGTCAACACCGGTAGTATTGTGTATAGCTTTAAAATATTTGTAATTCAAATTAAATTACTTCGTGAGTACCAGTTGCAGATTAGATTAGTTTAAATGTGTGTGTTCAAAAATCTCATTTTGTAAAATGTAAAGTAGAATTCTCATTTTCTCATTATCGTAAGTTGAATCCCTTCGTGGAAACCTTGTCATTTAAAAAACCTCGCTAGAAAATGTGTGCATTTTGTAAATTGAAAGTTTTTCTTATTTCAATGTATCGTATACATGAAACTTTGTTGACGTGTGTTACGCATAAATGGCTGGCTACGAATACACTGCCAATTCTTTTAATTTTACTCAAAAAAAATTCCCAAAAAATGAAGAAATTCATTCATGTTGTTGGGTGTGAAAGAATCTTGTAATATTCAGCCAGAGCCAGAGTGTTTAGTTGTAACAAGGTATTAATACAAAATGTGTACTTAATATTTATACTTGTTAAAAAATAGTCCGTTTATCTATACTGCCTTCCAGTCCTATTTCGGATTTCGATTTGGGTAAGGTGTCCAAGAAAGGGAAGCTCTCCAAAATAGTAGCCTGAGCCTGACATGTTTAGTGCTGCGTATTGTGTGCCTAAATTAATTAGAGTTAGTCATTAACATAATTAAGAATAATTCTATGATTAAATTAATGATGCCTGAATATTAATAGAGACGAGAACAAAGTGCCATTTGACAGAAATTAATGAAATGGATAACTGTAACTTTAGTGCGTGTGTTTGTGTGATATTCTAAAAGAAAATATTTGTTTGTATTTGTTTGACGAGCATTTTGGTAATAATTCTTTTGTGACAAAAATGTATCGTTTGCGTATTGTGCTTTGTGCTGTGCTATTACGAATTATGAGCAACTAGTAAACAACTTAACGAAACTCACTTTTCTCATTTAACGAATTAACGGTTTGAGGAGTCATTAATGAAATATATGTTAGATATTATTAATACTTTTTTCTTTGTTATAATGTTAGTGTGTGCATTTGCATTTGAGCTCGAACAACAAACTATTGTCCTTCGTAAATTATGGCCTTAGACTTACAAAGATGTAATTAGTGATGATTACTTAGCTGTGCAATTTACATAATGGCAGTTACATGGAAGAGTTGACTAATAAATAAAAAATATTTAATGTTTTGTATTTTATTTATGGGAAATGAAGGGGTAAATCTTTTCGGGAATCGGGAATAGATTCGTTCCACCTATTGAAGTTTAGAATTAAAACACGAGTGAAATTATTTTTTTGAACCATCGTTCACGTTTTTTATTTCAAGTAGAAACGATTTTCGCAGTAATAAAATGCGATGGAATCAAACTTTTCACAAAAATAACATGGGAAAATGTTTAGGGGCTGATTTTCGAACAGAAACGATAGAATTCCATGCTCCGATTTCTGGACCATGAATCTAGTGCCCTCTTCCTTTCATATAAGATTAAATCTTCAACCCAGCGGGAATCTGTTCAAAAATATTATGTACTCATTTCATTTCAAGGGTGATTGATGAATTTGCGTTGTACAAATTACAACTTTATTTTTTGAAATTCTAATCAATTTTGAAAATAATAATAAAGAAAAAAAATGCCACAGAATTTGGAGAAAGTGAAACATGTATTTCTGGTCCTGTCTGGGAAAGGAGGCGTTGGAAAATCCACGGTGGCTGTTCAGCTCGCACTCTCTTTAGTTCAGAGTGGACACAAGGTTTCATTTTTTTTTACGAATTTTTAATTAAAAATTAAAAATAATTTTTCCATACTTAATGAAGTAAATTTAGATTCTTTTAAAAAAAATCATCCAGTTCCATCTAGTCAGTCCTTGCTGCCATTATCCATATTTTTACATGTATCCCCATTTTGTATATATTTGAAGTTTCGATAATTTTGATCACCGACCGATGTTTTGAAAATTTTAGGTTGGATTACTAGATGTGGATATTTGTGGTCCGAGCGTTCCTCAAATGCTGGGGTTAGGTGATGATCGTGACATTCATCAGTCAGACGCCGGGTAATATTTTTATTACCTAGTAAATGTTGGTAACTAGGAAGGAGTTTTTACACAAGGTCTTTTGGTCTCTTAGTACATACAGTAAGTACAATAAGACAATGACCTTAGTGAAGCCTCCGTGGTTACTAGTTTAATAGATTTTTAGGTAGTACTGTACAACTTTTCAGTACGGTAACCTAGCCACTTTTTGGTACACGAAAAAGTAGCAGAACTTGATAAATCGAAGGTGATTTTTTATTTTACTGACTTAGGTGGGTTCCTGTATATGTGGATGCATCCAAATCCCTTGGAGTTCTTTCGATTGCATTCTTGCTAGGAAATAAAAATGATGCTGTGATATGGAGAGGTCCGAAGAAGAATTGTAAGTGATTGATCGATTTTATCATTTGACAATTTCCATAATTCCATAAATTACTGCGGCAGGGTAGAGTTCTTCCTACATCGCACCGGAGTTAACTTCTCCGAAGTTGAATGTAAAAATAAGCCTTCATGCATGTCGCTGCAGTGAATGCGGATGTTTCATGGGGATGTCAGTTAATGTGTGATTTTTTTCCAAAAATTTCAGCAATGATCAAGCAGTTTGTTCAAAACGTTTTCTGGGGAGATATTGATTATTTGGTAATTGACACTCCACCTGGAACTTCAGATGAACACATGTCTGTCATGGAATCCCTGAATGATTTTCCAAATAAAGGTGCAGTTTTGGTGACAACTCCACAATTGGTGTCAATTAATGATGTCAGACGAGAAATAACATTCTGCCAGAAAACCAGCATTCCAATCATAGGGATCATTGAGAACTACAGTTCTTTTACTTGTCCAAATTGTCATGTAAGGACAATACGCATAGTTACACATTACATACATTCGCCGATTTTTTTATTGAAAGTTTCTAATTGTATTGGTTCTTACTTTTTGTTTTTATTTTTCAGGATTGCACTCCAATATTCCAAGGTAAGCGCTGTTAATCAACTATACACGCCAATACTAGTTAAAGTTCTCTTTCTGGTTGATTAGATTACTTAAATGTTCCAATATGACAGTGAATGCTTTCTCAACTCCATTTTGACTAATTTTTAATTTACCTTCACGATTTTAGAAAATGGTGGTGAGATTCTATCAAAAGAGACTGGGATTGAACTCCTCGGAAAAATTCCGATTGATCCTAACCTGGTTCGTTGTGGTGAGTCCGGGCAAAATTTTATGATGACATTTGCAGAATCTGATGTCGCCAAAATATTCATGGACTTACAAAGCAAAATTTTGGAGCGAACAAGTGGGAACATTGACTAAGTTTGCACATTCATTTGTCATTTCTGAAATTTGACTTTCAATATATTTTTATGTGCCGAATAATAATTAATAGTCCAAATAAATATCGATTCGATACTAAATATTAAGTTTGTCACTCGAAACTTTCTAATTATTGTGCGAATTTAGGATTTCGTCTTAATTAGTAACTTCATTCGAATTGAATTTTTGTTTGCTAAGTACGATTTTTCTTTCGATGTTTTTGACAAACTTGTGATGTTACAGTTGGATGTTGGATTTCTTGATATCTTTTAAAATCATAACGCAAAGCTTGCATAAAAATAAAAAGATGTTGGGTGTCTGAGACGAGTAACAATTTCATAATTCGAAGGTATTGCAAGATTGCAACTTTTAAAACTGAAGATTGCTCGACAGTGAACAAAATAAGAATTAGCTCATCACAAATTCTTGAGTAGCAATGACGTTTTTATTTTTTCAATATTAATATTAGTGACATTCCATTCGTATCTTAATTCCCCCCTCGTTTCTCAAATAAATTATCGTAATAAAATCTTTGATAAAAACGAATTGTAATTGTAATGCACATGAATAATGAAACATGTCTTCTTCCCTTGTAATTTGTAACCTGGTGGAAAGCGTGCAGTAAACTTAATACTAAATACTTAATTTACCTGTACACTATTTTATACATAACTTAATATTATTCATTTTTAGTGCGAGTGATAATTTATGAATGAATTATTTACATAATCTAAACTCTAGCTAATATTTTTAAGCGCTTTTAACTTTCTTGATTGACTATTGTGATAAGTACTTGAAACGATGGTACGCGCGGCGCGCCATGCAGCCTATTATGTCTCATAAGTCGACGACCATCATCTGTGCTCGAATCTCTTAGCAATGAAGTAGCAAGTGCAAGTTTAACTATTTATTTGTCAAGAACTGACTTCCCTAATTAATTTTGGAATGAAACGGAGGAATTGTAATGGTAAATTAATTATCACGATGCACAATCCATGCTGGCAGTGCTTTCTTGCATGCTTGCAACAATGACTCGCTAGTAATGGTAACTTGGAGTGAATTATTAACTAGACTAATTATCAACAGTATTGCTCAAGGATACCTTAATTAGTAAGGGTACTTAGAAAAATAATAATTCGGATAAATCATGTCGTTGATTCCAACTGACATCAACGCGGAAATTGAAGATGGAATGTTCTGCAACATTATCCTCGTTCAGAAGATTTAGTGTCAAAAAGTGTCACAAGTTAAGACAACGCTTTAATCTCAAAGAATTTCTATCGTTATCGTTGTTTTTGTTTTATATGATCCGTACTATTGAAGGATAGCTGGAGGACTTGGGGATGGAGATGCAGATGAGTCATGGTCCAGGTCAAGACTGTCTCCACTCTCATGTTTCCTTAAATGACGATCCAAATTAGTCTGCTGTCCAAAAGCCCTGAAAACATATAACAACATAACATTGTTAATTCAGCTCGAAGAAATAGTAAATTATCTGATCCCTGGGATCACTCATTCGGACGTGATCTGTTCATTTTAGAAATCCTGAAAATACACGTCAGTGGTTAAAAGAAGATTTTGTCCAAGCTTGGCATACAATATTAAAGGTTTTTGTCCAAATGCTTAAATGGTGGGTTGTCTGTATAATAGAAGGAATAGCTCTGCTTGAAGGTTTGAACTTTAATACAGCTAGCGTCAAAATCTTTTTGAAAACTTACTTTAACTACATTCGAAATTTGAATAACCACATAACTTTGCCGTTTTGAATATCTTATGATGATATGATGAAATCTCGACATAGATCGATTCGGTAGCCCGAGAGTTTGAGGGAAAAACACAAATGTTCCTACGAGATCTGGTTTTGAGACACCCTGTATGTATATCAAAATATCTAAAACGGGTTTTGCACTAAGGCTTCTTTTCACACTGCTGTTTATTTTTACCCTCGAAAAATAGCACTAGATAACTGGATATGGATAATACTGGTGCTATTGATATCGTAGACGCGGAGTGATAGAAATAAATAGAGAGAAGTCGTACAGTGGAATGGAATTGATCGTAGTATTTCTTTTCCTTACCTGTCACAAAGTGGACACCGGAATGGCTTCTCCTATTGAGGGATACACAAGAGAAGAATGATTATTATCAGTGAACCATCATCGTATAGTGTCGAAGGAGTCTTTGAAAAGAGTACAGTGATTCTTTGAGGACCGAGATCAAAAGAAGGGTAAGGGTGGATTGAAAAAAGAGAGAGAGACAAAGAGAAAAGTATATAGTGGACTCACTTTGTGATGAATGTTTCGGACGTGACGTTGGAGATTTGAGGAGATTGAGAAAGAACGCTCACAGAATCGACACTTGTACGGTTGTTCTCCTGTGTGTGTCCTCAAATGTCTGGTCAAATTCGCTGAGCGTGGAAAAATCTTACCGCAAAATTTACAGCTGTACCTACTGGATATGAACAGAACAAAAAACACCGGAAAGTCAGCTCAACCTTTGACGAATGTGACCAGTATCGGAGTTTTGCATTATTAAATTTATCGGACACGAAGACACGATATTCAGGGTTGTCGATATTTTTAATTACTTCTTCATTTTTGGCGTCTTACTTAATATGGCGATCCAACTTGACTTTCCGATTAAATCACTTTTCATAATTTGGTCTTACTTCACTGAATTGGTAAAATAACTTGAGAAAGGAATAAAATTTATTTGGGGAATTAAATACAGATAACTGAGAAACTGATGATAACTGTTTGGATAGTAGTCTTTGTGTATTCTAATGACATACTCTTATTCCGTTAAAGTACGTTCTTCCGAATACCAATATGACCATAAGGTGAATTCATCAACAATCAGAAATCAGAATTCTTGTATTTTTGTACTTTTTTTAAAAAAAAAATTACCTGGTTTCAAAATATTAAACAATACGTTTCCTCAATTCAAATATGTAAAAATTTAACCTCTCTTCATTTTCACCAGTTAATATTAACTAGTGTGGTTTTTAAATTTTAACGGTTAATGCTAATTCCTATTCCCTAATCAACTCTACGCTTTGATAAATCAAAACTCTCGGAAAACCTTAATCGTTTCAAAACCTGAAGATCATCATAGATGTGGTACATTTTATTATGAGTACATGTATTTTGTAATCCAATGGTATCCAATCCAATCTAACAACCTTAGAAAACATGACATACGTATCTTAAGTTTTACAGACAATTTGAGTCCCATTTTTGTTTGTTTGAAATAGGCTTAAAATTAGTCAACTATAAAAATATTTTCAAATTAGTTTCTTGTCTCACCTATTGCCAACTTTCCCTTGCCAGACTGGATTATTGGGTGAGTTGAAATTATTGCTGAGATCATTTCTAGGAGACAGACTCCTATGAAAGAATGGGTTGAAAGGTCCTCCACCTTGATGATGATGAGGAAATCCATGGGCCAGACTTGGGAAATGTGTTGGGGGATGTGAAAATCTGGGGAAAGGATGAAGTGGGCGTGGGGCTATAATTTGAGAAAAAGCCGAAGTTTTCGACTCCATCTCAACATCCAAAGGGATTCGGTGATTATTATGCGGTTGTTTCTGTTGTTGCTCCTTAAGCTCCGCCTTAAGCTCTTCATGACTGTGACTACTTCCGGTTCCGGGTGTCTTGTGACGCTCTCGTTTTTTCTCTGGTTCACCATCGACACTATGAGGGTCACCACCATTTCGCTTGACTTCCTCATGCGAGATTTTGACAGGAGATAGTGATATTTGTCTATGTTTTTCTTGTACTCCCATCCTTAAATCCAAATGGTATGCCTTCACATTGTTATTATTGTTATTTTGTGGAGATCCGGCGGGCTTGGCGGGTTTCCCTCTCCCAAGTTCGTTGATATTATTGTTATTATTATTATTATTCTTTTGTACTGTAAGGTCCAATGGGGCATCCACTCGATTCGTATTTCCATTGCCATTCACGAGGTTAGTTGGTTGTTCCTCATTCCGGTTCCGGGAAGGGGGTGTATGGGGTACGGGAGAAATACTCCGCCCACGCCCACCCCCGTTACAATTTATGGTTAAATGGTTATTGCTCATTGCCGCCACATGATGGGCAGGGGTAGCAAATAATTGAGGGCCAAATGGGAGACTTGCAAAAGGATTGAAGAGGGGAAGTGATCCCGGAAATACCAATGGAAAATGAGACATTGTGTTTGGTTTGTCCAGAAGAGGGCTTGTCGTCTCTTTCCCCCTAGGGGATGAATGTGTTGAACTTGCGCTCCCACTTCCGTTGCTACTGAGAGGGCTAGAATGACGAGATTTACTTTTGTGGTTATTATGATGGTTATTTTCATGGAAATCTGTTTGAGGTGGACTTGCTCGTGCATGGGCGTGCCGTTGTGGTCGAATTTCAAAATCAGGGGAATGGCCTGCTAAAGCTGCGAATTTATTGTTATTTTTATGGTGGTGGGAATGTTTATGACGTGGGGCCGGGGCGGGTGGGTTATTTTGAAGGGCGTGACTGAATGGACCACCAAAGTGACCATGGCCCAGGGGTTGGGGTTGACTTAGAGGTTGAGGTGATAAAATTGGAACCCCAAATCCGCCGCTGCTACCATGATGATCCCGAATTCCAGAATTGGGTTGGTTATTGTGGGTTGTTCCGTGGGAAGGGGGATGAGTATGATGATGAGTCCGAGTTGATTGTTTATTGATGGCGGCAGACGCTGCAGCCTCGCAGAAACGTTTGTGCTTTGCAAGAGCAGCTGAGGATGCAAATGGAGATGAGCACTTCTCGCATTTGGACACGTTCCGACAGTTGGAGTGCATTCTCTTGTGGCGACAAAGGTTGGAGAATTGGGTGTAACTCTTGAGACACACCTTCAAATCATCCACACAGACACAAGTTGAATCATTGACCAGTTCCTTCGAGGAGGACACCGGAACAGGAAATACAAAAAAGAAGCACAAAGTCGGAAAAGAAAGATTTTTTGTATTTCCATCTCCAGAATAGAAAAAATTGAGAGAAAGGAGAAAAGCAAAGCAAGGGAAGGAAGTACAGGAATTTGGCTGTGACAAGAGAGAAATCACAGTAATGATTAAAATATATATATTGGTGCGTGATTGCTCCTGACTATAAAACATTGGATTCGCAAGTCTCGTCTCACGAGTGAATAACTCGAGGCGGAAAACAAGGAAATATAGTAATGGAAATACATTAAAGTATATAATACAATATGTAGTGGACCCGGTCCAGCAAGGACGGATTTTTGACATTGTGTCTGTCTATTCAGGTATAATGAAATGGAAGTCGGTAAAAGTGACATATTCCCTGGTGAGTGATCAATGATCTGATGGACAGAAACAACCACTTTTCCCTGTCATTCTTGTTATCTTCTTTCATAAGGTTTTCATTCAAACCCTCCCTACTCAATTTTCTGGACTTTCTCTTCTCTACAAATGTGTATTGTATATTGTAGGTATAAAATAAGAGCAAATGACAAGGGCAAGCAAAACTATACGGAATATTGCATTTGAAGATTTGGCTAATTCTTTTTTGTGTAGAAGAGTTAAAAGTATTGAACTACTGACCTCGTGAAATTTGTTTCTTAGTACATCAAAGTAATTAGGATAACAAATTTTGCCACAGAATTAAGGAAGGAGGAACCAGTAACAGAAAAAAAGCATACGAACTTGCAGCAAGATTCAAGGAAAACAAAAGGAAGTATTTGCGAAGGTAAACCAAAACACGAAAGAGTATATAAATCCATAAGCCCATAAAAGAGATTTCTTAACTTCGAAAATTAACTCACCTCACACTGAAACGGTTTTACAGAGGAGTGAATGTGAGCGTGTTGTTTCAAACCGGAAGAGGTTGCAAATGTTTTTCCACACTCTCCACAAGCATGGATTCTTGGACTTGTGTGCTGAGCTCTGGAAGTATTAATCAAATCAATTCAAAACTCAATTCAATTTTTGGAGTTTTACCTAATATTTCTGTCTGCGTTTTGTTAGGAACAATTTAGAACATCCCGAATAACTGGTACAGACGACTACCCACACCAAATGTGAAACCGAAAAAATAGTCTACAATTCATGAAACATCCCATTGGGGCAGAATTTTCTAAAATCAAAGATTCTTCATTAATCTCGTTAGCATTCTGTTGTAAGACTGGAAAGTCTACAGATATAATGGCATTGGCATTTGATGCACGAGGATACACTAGTCATAAAAAATAAATCTCTCAAGAGTATGCAAACTAGATATAGAGTTTTCAGAGCAAACCAAAAAAATTGATTATGAAACGACTTCGAGATTTACGACACACCTCTGTGTAATTATTGACTACAAGTTTGACTAACACAAGATCCGCTCGCTTAAATACAGAACAGAAACAAAACTATTTCTCATTACCTCAAATGTCTTTGTAGAGATGCGATATCCGTGAGTGATCTCCCACACTGACCACATGGATATTTCTTAATAGACCCATGTGTCCCTGTTCCTTGAGATGAATTTAATGATAAAGTAGGTGAAATGGGTCCACCGCCAATACTTCCGTCTGAACTCTTGATGTGTCTTCTTCCTCCTCCCAAGAGGAAATTCGATCCGACTTGTCCAGCAAAATTTTCATTCACCAAAGCGTTATTATTATTATTGTATCCACCACTAGTATTGATGTTATTATTATTATTGTTGTGGTTGATTGACTCTGAGCTGTTTTGAAGGTTTAATAATCTTAGATCTTCTTCTTCTTCTTCCTCCTCTTCCTCTAGGGTCCCTTCCGTATCACTCAAGTTGTCACCAGTGTATGCTTGGAAGCTCTCTTTTTTTTTCAACACAAAATTAATCAATTAAAATCGGGTTAATTGAGTATTTCAATTAAGTAGACCTTGCCGTTCCGTTATGTGTTGATTTAATAAGATTTTCTCTACCAAAGTCTTAGGGTGACCTTGCTAGGCTAATTGTCTACTATTCTTTGGATTTTAAGAAATACAATTTGACACCTTGAACACTGACCGAATTAGGTCTCCGGATTGCGTGGGAGCTAAGAATGAAATGAATATCCGATTTAGGATTTTAAAAGGGATGCCCCGTGCATAATCACTAAAAAATGAGATAATGCGTTTATGACTGTCAGAGTCCCATGAAAAGAAACAATCCCTGTTCAAATGTAACAATGAAAGGTGTACACTGTACACTACTGTACATGTGTATGTTTGTGGGGTGAAATGACAGGGATTGAGGTTCAGGTCAAAAGTCGTGATAAAAAGATGACACCTGGCTTGGTCCGGAAATTCGGTTATCTAGAGGGAATCAATGAGACTCGTGCCCGTGCCGTGCCTTGCTAGAAACTCACCCTCTCTTCACTTCTATTTGCAGTTGTTTCCGGCATTCATCTTTTATCAATCTCTATTATATGACATTAGGACTACGAGTATGACTACTGGTATTGTACAAACTCTATTATCCTTAAGAATTAAGAAATAGAAGAGAGACCCTTCAACAATGCTTAGTGTCTTTAACAAAACCTACACGGAAGAAAATGTTGTTTTGTTGTCCAATTCTATCGGAACATCTTCAATTTCCTATTTAAATTGTCTACTCTGAAAGAAATCAAAAGCAAAGGCAATGGAATCAAGGGTCGTTTTTGCCGTTCAGATTTCGGTTAGGATTTCCCCCCGCAATTTGAGCCCGTGAGTGAATTGAAGGATAAGGATAAGGATAAGGGATGGAACAGGACAGCTGGGTTGATAAACTTCCGGTTTGAGGAAATCGAGGTACTCAAGTTCAGACTGACAGATAAAGGAATTTCCCGTTCCTCATTTTCATTCTGTATCTCATCCCTTGTCTGTATTAAATAGTATTGTACGTAGAAAATACTTGAAAGGATTTTTTACCTTTGTGACTCGAAGCCTCTTCATCGGCCGATGATAATGACACTTCGTCTTCCCCATTCTAAATCAAAAACAAACAAGAAAGGAAATCAAAATCATATCACATCAGGGAATGCATTGACAATCGCAGGAGAGTTCTTGTTGGTTGTACTCCTTTCAGTTCAAGCGTAACCATACATTCAAAATCAATAGCAGTTGTAAAAGGTTTGAGTGTTCCAGATAATTTGTTAGCTTTCCAAGCAATCGGTACGAGTTTGCTAACTAAAAAATATATATATATATAATATATAAATATAGAAAAAGTAACTCTCATGAGCGAACCAGTTGAAAAACAAAAATGACCACACGCAGTAGTTAAAGTTATGATAAGGTCTTACATTCCAGCTAGTGCTAATTAGGCCTTACGTAATTCTTCGTTCATCTAGACGCCAATTCGTTATTAGAATTTCAAAATATGTATGTAAAAAACATTCAGTTGCGACAGTTCCGATGTTGGTTCTTGTGAATGATTTCATTAGAAGTTGGTTCCCAACAATAGTAATAGTAGCATCGAGATTGCTACTCCAGGTTTGGTCATTCATTCCTATTTTAGTCTTATATCACGAAAACCTACTATTTTAAAAAACTCATGCAGTTGGAGTACAGTGATATCATCAACGACTCGTCCATCCAAACGATGCACCACACCGGTCGAGTAGAAATAAAGTCTGAAGTGACTCTTGCGATTAAATTTGACGACCGGATTTCGGATTTTTTTCTTCCCCCTTCGTGATGAAGAGGATTGATAGGGTAGACGAAGAGTCAGTCGGGTCAGGGCAGAGGTTGAAGTGAACTAATGACAACGGCCACAAGAGCAATTATTATCCCTAAACTAAAAATCAGACTGATTCACATGCGTATATGCCAGGGTGTAGGTAAAATCAACTGTGAGGTCAAGTGCCGTTTACTTCGGAAATTAATTTTTCTTGGTTCGGAGATCACAAATATTTGTTACATTTTTGGAAATGCAATTATGGAAAATTTTAATTTATGTTCCGGACGTACTTCAGTGAGTGTATGGTATTTTAGTTACGAATACCCCTTTAATTTATCTCGACTCCTGTCACTAGGAGTCGAGTCCTGTGACATGTGGGCATAATCTGTATCTGGAGTACCTGGATTTGAGTACTTTGAATTCGGAAGAGGGAAGTTCCGGAAGTGGAGGGCTCTAATACCCGGTTTTGATATTACATATGAATTCATGCATCCAAGTGCTTACATACATACATATTTTTGTATTTATATTTACTATGTATTCTACTCTGGACTGTGGACTATTCCACTGCGGTAATGACATGCGTTCCGGATAAACCAAAGTGATTAAAATCCAACAAGCTATCACGCAATGTTTGGATTTGACTTTATTTCATGTGGTGTGTGAGTGCGGGGTGCTCACTTAACCCTTACTCTTCACAGTGGGCTCTTCATTGGTTTCATATGCAAATTAATTGCGCTATCTGTACACGGTGATCTAATTGATTTTTTGTTCACTCGTCCGGCACGTTCTAGTTTAGACACAGAGGGTAATAAGTTCACCAGTTCCTCATTTTAGTGGGAATCTGGGAATTAAGCAAATCCTTACTCTACGCGTAAAAATTAAACCATACTACAAAGATAATACATTGAAATTAATTAAAAGTTCGTATTTACGTTCTAATTATCTCATAGGAGAAAAAATTGCACCGTTTGTCATATGTATGAATACATTAAGCGACATGATATGTGTGCTTTCTCCAGCACAGTGAAGTGGTAGGGGTTTTGAATTGACTTTCTCCACTTTCTCCACACATTGAGATATTTTGTAGCATTTCTCTGAAATATTTCTCTGTCATCGTATTAATCTTCAGCGACATAAAATATGGCATTAATATTTCAAGCCCGATAGTCACGAGTCACGTTCACATTCTGGGTTAAAAATAGTGGTAGAAAGGAATGAAAATGATGATGATGTTGATGATGATGTCAAGTCACTTAGGGGATGATGGGCGATTAAGTGTGTCATTCTGTTCTGGAGGAGTTGAAGTGATTTTTTGGGAGTGAGGATTGAATTACAAGTGGGAAGTTGAAGCTAATACGTCCTCATGGATTGAATTGCTCTATTATATTATTTCCTTGGTGGAGAAGGATGCGGTCCAGAAGAGGAAGCAGTATCCAGGCAGGCAGGCAGGGGCAGGGGATGATGATGTGATGGTAATGGATGATGCGATGAGACATGAGACTATGACTCCGTGAATTACACTATGGAATCGACCCTTTCCATAGTGGGGATGTCGACACTCTTTTTTCTTCTCTCTCCTCTCGATTCTTCTTCCTCGGATCATTCCAGAATTCAGAGGAACGAGGAAAAGCTCTCACGGCGTCGTCGAATCGAGACGAACGTGACGCATTAATCACCTCACTCTGGATACTTTTCTCCAGGACTCTCAAAATCCTATCAGTCGACTTCCCTGGGTTTTCTCCCGTAGTGGTAGGAAAATGCTATCTGGTTTTCTCTATAGAGACTAGACTCTAAAATCCTATCTGTCATGCACGTTCGTGTCCTTTCCTTTCTCCTCCTATCTTCTCCTAGTATTATCCAACCACGACACTTTCTTCACATTTCTACACAATGTGAAAGTAAGTACTTTGGAAAATTCAGGAGAAAGTTTAAGATCACTTTCTTCGTCTCCATCCTGCCAAAGGGACCCAACTAGCGGTAACTTGCCAAATACCCAGAACCGAGTCAAAAGAATAATCAACCTATTACATTTCAAACGCACTAATTGAACGAGAACTTATTTTATGGGTGGGGTTCGAATTCACCCTGCCTGACAAAAATTAGCACATTAATTTCTTACAATTTGTCGGCATAATATAATTAAGTTTTGTCATATTATTCAATCGATTTCATGACTGTTTTTGTCAAATGATAAAATAATTGAATTCAATCCTTAATTTGAAGTTGAAAACTCGAAATGAATAAATATGCCTAGAAGCCATTTCAATTTAAAATTTGTACAATTTTATTTTAAATCTGTAAAGCAGTTAAGTCTTGTCAACAGAATCTTTCACAGAATCCCTATATAATACAACATCGCAGTACAATTTCTCTAAATCCTCCATTTTATCCGGAGCACTCATTTCTCTGAACGCCAGAACAAGTTAAAATTAATGAAATCCTAAATTATTCAACCGTGATGTCCGAAATCCAATGAAAAGGTGCATCACATCCTATATTCAATTTTAACTAGTAATTTCTCTCCATACCCTTGTCCATGTACTGTAGTCTGTAGTACATAAACCGGGTAACTCACTAACTACAATCTCATAGTATTCACACTCTCTCACAATGAAATGAAATGAGGATGAGGGTAGGAAGCTCATCCATTCGGAATGGAATGACAATGTCAACGAATACGAATTCGAATTCGTGGACGTGTCCTTTTCAGTCTCCTCAATGACAACAAATTCCTTGTCCGGACACCTCTGTCCTATCCTGTCTTGTTCAGTTCTGTATCTCTCATTCTGAATTGAATACATACTCCCATTCAGAAGCTTTTCCCTGGGTTGTTCTTCACTTCACACCTTGAAAAATCCCTGGCCATTATCTATCCATCATTGCGTGTACTCTGTTCGACTTATCTTCATCTCTTCAATGGACCACTTTTTCAAAAGCCCCCTTCCTTCCTTGTGCTCTCAACTCAACTCAACCCAAATCGTATTATTGACCGAAAACCCACAACTCAATTAGGAAAATTGAAAAGACATCCCTTCTCGGCCAGACCGGCCGGCATAGAATGATGGTTAACTATTATATAGTCTTCTTCCTTAAACCAGCCAAAATGTGTAGCTCAGCCATCCGAGGACATAAGAAGAATAAATTCCCACTCTTCTCGGTCACGAAAGGAAAAGGGCGAGAAAATCTTAATTCAATTGTTAGGAGTGTCGGTGCATGACATGGACATGGGATGCTTGGATGCGCAATTCTAAAGAGACACAGATAATCGCTGTTATGTTACCCAGTGAGTCCACCCACAAATCGTTTACCTTATCAGGGTTCAGGAGTAGGAGAGGACTCAATTTCAATTTTTACCTGTGAGCGGGATGACAAACACTTCTTACAGGAGTTCGAGTGTAGTGTACAATTAAACTTTTGTAGACTATTAAATATTAAGAAACTTCTAAGAAAATTTGAACGCTCGCAAACATGCACATTTGGGAAATTTTTTTACTTTTACCACTACCAGTAGTTTATTGATATTCATTATATATTCATCCATAGCGAACTAGTATAGGAGAGGTGCACCTCTCCTATACTAGTTCGCTATGATTCATCAAATATCAATTGTAACTTCCTTCCCATTTTAAAATTGAATGTTTGCAAATCGTCACTTGAAAAGAAACTCAGCACACCTAGACAATTTGAACACAAAACCCTACAGAAATACCACACGAAACAATTAAGCATTGGAAGGCGATACTATACTATGATGACTTGATGACTGCTTATTATCAGACCGACCGCGCCCTTAGAAAAATAGAAACGTACAAAACAATTTGTACGAAAAAGTGCCAGAAGATTATTTTCATATTACGGCAGTGAGTATTTTTTAAATTCTGCATAGAAAATAGGTGTACATTTACATTATTTCGAGTAATTCTTATTGAGTTGGACAGTACAGCCTGGGGGAAAAAGTATAAATTATACATTATAATAACCATGTTCGTCTAAACATAAATCTTTAGCAAATGCTACAAATGATAACTGGCCTTTATGTGTTTAAGCGTAAGCGCACGTATTTTGGTTCAATGTTATGCAATTCATGTCCTTCTTCCAGTTTACACTTACTTTGTGAGATAAAGGATCAACTGGGTACTTTTTTGGACAAAAGGAGAGTGTGAGAAGAGAATGATGATTACGACGATGAGGATGACATGGGAGAGGAAAGGACGGACCAATACCTTTAAACCCAAAGGCATTTACTATTTACTAGCCTACGAGGGATGTAGACGTGATGTAACTCTCAAATTGTAATCGATTACTCGTTTTCTAAATAGCGAATCTTTTTAAAATGTTTGACCGATCGAATTTAAACAGTGCGAATTTACTGTTTCTATAAAATTAAAATCGAGTCCGAATTCGCGGAAGAAAAATTAATCCGAAGTTTTGTGTGCGAGTTTAATAAACTACAGAATTTTCATATTTTTTATAAACTTTCGCTATTTTTGCAGATGTGTAATACATTTTCTTAATATTTCGGGAGCGAACACTCTCTTTTATAATTTTTATTTGAGTAATTTGCCGTTCCGAGTTTCGTCGTTTCATTTTATTATATGTAAATTTAAATAGATGGACCTACGCGGAGTGCCTTGTCTCCCTTGCTACCAAATTTTGATTAATTCGTGTGAACTTTTGCAAGCATTTGTCGAATTTCGGCAATAGTTAGATAATTGTTTACCACAAACACTCGATACAACCCAAATGCATCCCTCGTTCCTTTTTGTGAATTGAGTTGTATCGTCCTGTCCTCATCGCCGCGTCGTCATGTTCGTGTCTCTGATTCTTTTCTGAATTCAGAAGGACCCATCCTATGAATCTCATGGACAATTGCTATGCTGGATGGAAGGAACGAACTACAAACTCCAATGATCACCGACGACTCTGTCGTTTCATTCGTATTTGTATGAATGGGAATTTTTGAGAATAACGGCTCAACGCCTGCTGACAAAAGGGATGGGTTCCACCTGGGACTCATCCAAAAGTGTCCGGTCGCACCGATTGACACGTCAGAGACAACAAAAAAGGATCAGGGTTACACAGTACATACAGAGTACGAGTACATAAGAGAATCCCCACATTCACTCACACAGAGGACAATACAATGCCAAACGAATTCAAACAAAATAGAATCCTACACACACGGGAGGCACGGTCTAGGTCTTTCACAATTCACACTTTCCCTCAATGAATGAATGAAGTCCGGTCCAAGGGTCTCTAGAGGAGGAACCCTCCAACGGAGTCTTTCCACCATTTCAATCATCCCAACTATCTGTGACTGTGACTGTACAGGGTAGTAAATATGCAGTCATCTCGATGATATCATTCAAAAACTTTGAAACAAGATAGGGGAACAGACACCTCTTTAATATGACCCACTGAAAAGTGGTCCTACGCCGGAGGTGGCCCTTCTGTACAGCGGATTCCATATAGAAAAAACTCACGCCATACATTAATTCTGATAATTTTTTCTTCAAGTTTAAGATTTACTTTATACTTTCATATATTTTTCTTGTAAATTGGAAATTCAAAATTTCGGCACATTATTTTGTAAATTTTATGAAATGATTACTCTTAATAGCGAAAAAAAATTGAACGAAAAAAATCTCCTTATAAAAATGCTCTAGAATAAGAGGTCTGATGACACAGGTGACACCCTATACTGAAGTGTGGCCATGTCGGGGTCTGATTCTCTACCATTATGCAGTGCAGTCGAGGATTACATCTTATTCAATTGAATCGGAATTTCCAATGCTGTGATGCTCTGCCTATGAATCCTTGTGTATACAGACTGTCAATTGTCAAACTCTCACCCTGTTCCATTCTGATATCTCAAAAACCTATTATCCAAGCCTGTCATCCCCAAAAATCCTTTGAAAATAACACTGTGGATGAGATATCTTCATATAGGTTTACCTGCACTGTGACTGTGAGTGTGACTGCACCGGCCAGACCCATTTAAACGGTATGCGAACAAAACCTATTGATTTGATGCTTTTATTTCTTTTTGTGGCTGAATCCCGAATATTGAATAATGACATTCCCTATCCCTAGCCTCGTTCGCACTCCCAACATTTCACCAATACATAAATTAATTTATGTGTTTGTAAGTGTCGTAGATTCATGGGCATTCTACTCGTTCGTATACGAAAAATATGGAACACAACAAAATAGAAAAGTCAACCTTCTGGTACATCGTACATTCAGAATTCAAGCCCTTGATTATTTTATTGGTTTGATTTGATTTGGTTTCGAGGTTATGGTTATGGTTCATTTGCAAGCGGAATTTATGGAATGACATTTTATACATCGACATGAGCATGTGTTCCGAAACTAACGATGCTTTCAGCAGCGGAATTGTGCAATGGTTTTCCGAATCTAAATTATTTGTGTCCGACAATTCCCAAACAATTATTGACTCATTGGAACTATTAATTATTTTTTTTACAATAATTCGCCGTAGATAGAAAACTAAATGGCATCACGATTTTGAACACATAAAATATTATGACCTACTAATTTTTGGGAAAGAACTTCAAAAAATATGCTTCAGCGTTAGAATACTTTAGTAGTATCTTATCTACATAAATAAATAACACTGGACAAGAGCTTAAAACCCTACCACAATTACTGGAACCAAAAACTCATCAAAGTAAAGCTGGAGTAAGGGCACCCATAAATCTTGTCTCTCCATTTGTACAAGGTACAGTTCGGGGATCATTATTCTCCTCATGTGATAGTGATGACTCAATTGAATAAAAAGTGAAACCCACCTGCAAAAAAGGGTTTACAGTACCTACGGTATCTCTGACACCTTGGATTATTTTTTACAACTCTTTCAGGGGTTCTTTATCTGTCTAGTATTCTATTCCCTGTCATCAGTACTCAAAGGTCCAAACTCATCATATTTCACGACGGTGTATTATGTTATGTGTTATACATATACATGTACATATGTACACATGATTTCCGAACTCTCAAAAGCAGATACCATTCGGAGAATAGATTTTATATTTTGCAATTTGTTTCCACACTTCCGCACGTCAGTGTTGAAGATAAAGGAGAGAAATGACAAGACCGGCGACATGCAATTTGAAATTTTCGATTACAACCTCTTTCACTCACTCTCTTATTCTCTGGTTTGGCCTGGCCCTGTGATTATCTTCCAAAGAGGGGATGCGGATGCCTTTTGACTTTTCCCTTCATAAACTCTTCAACAACTTTAATTTTCTAACTCGTTTTTGGCTACAGCTACATGTAGTAGTCGGATTTTGAATGAATCCATGGATGAAATGAAACACAGTAGGGGGTCAACACCATCAACCCTTTTAACGCGGTGGTCTTGTGTGTCAGTTTATCTGACTATCTGCTGGAGTTGTTACTTTGTCACCCTCCGTGTTGTGCTTTGTTTTAGTGTCAATGTCAGTCTCAGAAGACCTCACCCGAATTAGGCTACTGATAAAATTCAATTGAGTTTCTATATGACCGCAGCAAAAATTCGGAGAAAGCGTTGTAGGTCACTTGCCATACGTAATCGGTGTTGGGAACGTAATTTTTTTGTGCAAATTGACCTTCACTATAATATTTCTACGAAATCTCAATGTCCTATTCATGTTCGTGCATGATGTTGATTTCGAACGACTTCCTTGAAATTTTGCATGCGGAGAGAATCAGGAGAAAGTCATTCCAGTTGCTTTATATTCCAGTTTGATTCCCTATCCTATTATAACCACATTTACCACCAAAAATTCAGTCAAGTGTGTACTCGTAACGCAACTATAGAAAAGTTGTCCATGCAGTTCACTTCAAAAGAAAAAGCTGTGTTTAAAATAAACAAAGCCAATCAATCCCTGCGTTCATCGGTGCGGCGGTTTTGGTGGTCAATCCTATTTCATTTCTCGTGTAATACGTGATCCCCCTCTCTTTATAAATCCGGAGTTACGATTATATGATTCTATTTTTTCCACTATAATCCGTGACCCGCTGTTGATCTCATCACACACTCACTCATACTCATAACATACAGGTTTTGTCATTCGTGTGTGTATGTGTGTGGTAGTGTGGTCTAGTTGATGTCACCAAAAAGGACGGACTCGTCGTAAGTTACGTACCTGATCCAATAGGAGCGGTCGGTCGTCTGTAAAAAAAACAAAAGGAAATAAGAATCACGTTTTATGAGAGTCATTTTTGTATGTTGGGGATTTTTGTACGTGCTAGTCTGCCTCGGATGCGCATCTTCATAAAAAGAAGGAGAAGAGGAAATAATATAAGGAGCAGGAAGCACGCCTTCCTCAGATTCGCTCCTTATCATAACAACCTCACATTTCACGGTTAAAAAGGCAAAGGCTTCTTACGTTAGTCTTTGATCCTTTAAATGATTCCAACTTAACATCCCTCCATGTCTACTCTCTGAATCATCACTAATGAACTCGACTCTCAAAATCATAACCTCTTTAGTGTATGTTCTGGTTCATCTGAAATTTTAACTTACATAAAAACTGTTTACCTTGAGACCACCCGGCTGAGACGACCGGGTCTTCTGTGACAGATTTCACCAGAAACCAAATGCTTATTTTTATAGCTACATGAATAGGCCATGGCGATTTTGCACATTTTGCACATTGCATTTTCTGATCAGGATTATTAATAGCACAAATTAATCTGTGACCTAAAATTAGAATTGTCTGTAACATATTCTACTACTAAGATTGGACATACTAGTAAAGACACCACCGCGACACAGTGGACACAAAACTATCGTTAGTTAAGAAGAATAGATGAAGAGAATGTGAGATAAAATTGAGGATAGGGCGGGTAAGGACTAAGGACAGTCAGGGACACTTTCCCGTGACAATAGAATTACAAGTTGAGCCGTGACATCGGTTAGGCTCATTTCCTAAAAAGGGTGCTGGTTTGGATGAGACTCTCAAGTAATATGATAATAATAATACGAGGGACAAACAATATTCTATAGCTTTCAGAGAACTTAAGAAATTAAAATAAAAAGACACGTGTAAATTGTTTATATTTTTGAATGGTATACTCACTGCATCTATTTGAGTAATTTGAACAGATATTTTACAGCGGATCTTATTCTGAAGGCGAATGGGCGTTTGTATGTATAAGGGATGGAACCCCCAATGCTCGTTATGAAGAAATGCTCCGACTTTTCTCAATTGCCGAACTAAACACATACGATACTATTTCCGAAGAAATTACAGAAGAGATTCCGAGAAGAAAGACATGAGCGTAATGCGTAAGGACAAAATTGATTCCGTTTATCTTTAAGGATTTTGCACGTTCATTTATGATGGTGTAAATTACTTGAATTGAATTATGTAGAGATGTGTAATAAAATATGCCATTGTTTGATAGGAAGACACGAACCAGAATTAATTCCTTCCCTCACTTTTAACCCTATGAAAATCCTGTCTAAAGATAGTAGTCAAGTCATAAGAGAAAGGGAAGGAAAGATGAACTCATTTTAGACTCATAACGTACGTACTCGTACTAATAACAATAATATCATATCTCCATTTCTTGACACCGTAAAATCCACAAGAGACTCGCGTAAAATAATTTAGTATCATAACAAGCAAGGCAAGGAGAAGCCGGAACAACATAATATTCGTATTCGTTCTTGACATG
The DNA here is from genome assembly GCA_034700305.1 of Protaphorura armata. Taxonomy (NCBI): domain Eukaryota; kingdom Metazoa; phylum Arthropoda; class Collembola; order Poduromorpha; family Onychiuridae; genus Protaphorura; species Protaphorura armata. Next base: position 44,575 of record JAQIXO010000068.1, read on the forward strand.
ACCAAAAACACAGACCCAGACATCTTCATAATTTATGGGCATAATACAAAGTGGTACATGATCTGAATCTCCCTGAGTGAAGCAAAACTTTTTATTACAGTGCCCAAGTAAATTGAGAAGTACCACGGAGTTGAATCCATTGAGTCAAAATTAACATTTTGTTTACAATCTCCTTTAACTCTTCTCGGATCTTCATTCTGAGTTCATAAATATTGTACGTATGTATTGTATTCACCCAAGGATGATAAATGTGATCACTCTCTCTTAAATAAGACACGTACGTGCCGGTGCTGTGCGTGGAGAACAACGACGACGTAGTAGTCACCTAATCAGGGTGCTTAAAATTTGGTTATCATCACGACTGACTACTAATCCGTGAAATCCATACCACTTGCCCCTTCCTAAGAAAGCAAGAGCAAAAGCATTTGAATGATCTTAACATCATTACATTTGCATTGCATTAGTTGTTATTGACAAGTTTTGCTCATGTATGAGATTTCAATTCATAATCCAGATGATGGTCTGAAATTGTTTTACAAGGTAATGCTCGCATATTAAAAACGAGATTAATATGGTTGACAATACTTCTTGTTCAATATAATCCTTTTCCCAAAAATTTGAACATATTTGTTATTTCCAACTTCTTAGAGGCATTGATGTTTTTTACCTCAAGAATCTACTGTTTTCTGACACAGTTTAAATCAAAATGCCAGGAGAGTCGAGTGGCATAGAATATCCAACTAGGATTAGCAACCGAAAAGTTACCTCGTCAGAGAACGGGAAGACGGTTGTTCACTTTGTCGTCCGGAATCTCGTCCAAAAATTTCATGCTCACCCAGGATATGTATTATGGCTATTTTATGCTTTTCGCAGACATGTCTACCACATAACATGATCTTTACTAGTCTTCTACAATAGGCGTAAGTACAGCCAGTTCAGAAGGTCAAGAAAATAAGAATAGGACGAGACAAACGACAACAACAACAACAGTTGACAGACACGCAGTTGAATTAATTTTAACAGCACCTAGCAAAATCAGTAGTGGTGATTAAGCCAAAATGCAAAAAATGACAGTAGTGTGTATAAATATTTTACTTCACAGGAATCAGTGAATCATTTGACAGAGATGAAGAATTCGGCATGTGATGCAATTTTGAAATTATCATTCTAAATTAGAATTATTGTGGACCACTATGAGCATAGTTTAGTATTGTTAGTGCGTGTAATCCTTTCCAATGACATTTAATGGGAAGCACTTAAGGATGAATCTCTGTGCGAACATGTTGGGCCATTTATTGTGTTCACAACAAAAAATCCCTTACATGTACTGTATCGTATCATGTCTGGATTCAGAAAGCCTTATGTGCACTGTAGTGTAGAGAGACGGGGGAAAGTTTTTTCTATTTTGTGTTTATGACGATGATGATGATCCCGAGAATCCAGAGCGATATGAGGGTTGGATCCATAAAGATGTCTTTTGCACGTGTTGCTTCAATGAAGGCATGAATTCATCCTGATACCCGGGCCTGTGTATATATACGGGGATTCTAGATTTTCTCTCTCCTTGACTTGACTTGACTTCCAGTCTGTTCAATCCGTCCTCCGATGATATATTATCATGTAGAACACATGATTACCTTGTTTGACCTGAGCCTTATGGGGAAAGGTCTGGGAACAGCCGTAGAGTAACAATGTGAATGTGATTCCCTTCTCCGAGGTCATTTATCTGTCGAGTGTCTGTGACTGACTTGACTTTCTCCATTAATATCATAACTAATAACATTTTCACTCTCATTCTATCCAGAAATCCAGCTATCCTATCCTCCATTTACTTTTCCAGGGTTCAACTATGTATGTATGTATTCCGATTTGAGATTGGAACTTGGATGGAACAGCCTGCACTACTGTATGAACTTTGAAAGCTCCAGATGAGTCACTCTAGAACCCAAACTCCTTTTGGTCCCCAAATTACAAACAAAATGAAAAATCTGTTCCGTTTAACAAGGAGAAGTCGTTAAAACTGTAAAGTCTGACTGTCGTCGACGAGGACCTTCGTATTCGTTTAATTAAAACCCTTCCGTCTTCATTCACACTCCAGGACTCTGACTCTGAGGACTCCGACTCACAATCACAATGCAAATGCTGGAGAGGTACATTTTGTAATTATCACCCGAGTCTAATTAAGCCAAGAGCTCTATGTTGCGACACAGATTGTCATAATGTGACGACGACGACGACGATGAAGAGACGACGGGCTTCATATTTTCCTTTTTCATTTTAGACGACGGAATCTAGTTCCAGGTTTTCATTCTAGACTAGGACTATGACTATGACGAGGTCCTCAGATTTTAACATCTCCAGACTCCCTGGTAATCATCCAGAGTCGTGCATATGTATGTATGTGCGTTAAACCAACCAGATCCTAAAATTGTGACACAGCGGGAGTCTATTCGGAGTATTCAGTGAAATGACTATGACATTTTCTCGGGTCATACATATGTACGTACTATATCTAAAATCTCAGAGTGAGTCCTGTGTATGTACATAGTGTTGTGATTGTAGAACAAGATGAGGTGGGCGGGTGGAGTCAGGTTAATTGGATAGACTATTCTAAATTCAACTGAAGCTACAGAACACCATTGCCTTGTACCCGACTCGCACATGCACTCGGAATTGGAATCGTCCAATTTTTTTAATTTTTATTCTTATCATTGAATTTATGAGACACATAGTAGAGGGGTGAGTAAATTTTACTAATGAGCTGTCTACTCTATTTTGTTCATGTTTGAAACGTGCAGAATTGGGCCAGGGCTTCCCAAGGCAGTGTTTACCTGCAAATAATTAAGCTCCACGTGTGTTACAGATTTTCCATAACTAATTGTTTTAAGAAATCACAATGATCTGAAGTTAGAAAATTAGACCCGATTTTTTCTACTTGCTGAATATTTCAGTCAGTAGGTTTGACACAGATTAAATTGTGGAAATAGTAGTTGCAACATTTTTCTAAACTAAGAAATATGAGAAAATGTTCACCTGCAGTTAAGAAAGAGACTGAATGCACATATGCACGTTAGAAAAGTTTTGAGATTAATTTTTAAGAATAAATTGGGAATTCCCACTTTCCCATCACATTTCCAATTACTTTCCTTTGTTTTTTTTACATTCTTACTTTATAATTCCCTGAGCTTCCACTTCTTGCTCTCGTCCTTTCTTTTTAGGTCAAAGGAAAAGAAGAGAAGAAAAAACTTAATAATTTGTCAAAAGAAAGGGTGAAATGACATGAACATGACACGACACATGACATGAGAGATAATTAGAGGAAAATGTTATACGCACAATGAAATTCCCATTATGACTAGAAGTGCAAATATTCCATATATTATGAACTATGAACTTCTCCTTTTGTCTGATCAATTTTGTATATAACGTACGTGGTAGTTGTTATGTATGTATGTATGTATGGGTTATAAGTTACACCAATGTATTTTGAATGCCTCTGAACTGGAACCACATCATAAAACACACATCAGAGGGGAATACATAGAAAGGAGCCTCAAAAGAGCAAACAGATGAATGAATTCAATTATGATGTTGGAAGAGTCAGTCTTTCAAGGCTTGAGGCTTTTTACTCTGATGAAAATATCAAAATTTCAAAAGAGTCAAAAACTCCTTTCTCTCCGTCTGCCGGAAGATTCAATTCTCCAGGGACAACCTGTCCTTTTGTGATGAAACCATCCAATGTCAGGGGACAGAAGAGCGCGAGCCCTGCCTACGCTCTTATTAACTAAAATAACAAATTTTTGGAATATAAAATGTGCTTGGCCTGTGTCTGATATTTGAAGGCGATTGAATGCCTTGAACGTGGCGTGAGTTAATTGTATAATTTTTTTATGGTATGACAGAATCCTTGAAACAAAAAAATATATCTGAGAATTTGAGTTCCTATAAATTAACAAAAAATTCTTGTTCCCTATATTAGAGAAATTACAGCTTTTATGAATCACTTTTACTTTCGGGTACAAACGGACACACGATACCACTCTGTGCTAAAATTCAATTAGGAATGGAATTATTCGGCTGGCCAATATGTTTTGTGTTGGTACATGGATAATTCAGAATATTTCAGAAGTTCACTGAAGACCTCAATCCAGTTTGCTCTATTACACGCTATAACTTTGTAAAGTTTTCGCCTACTATGTTACATATTTCCAGTACTAATTTCTTCAGAAAAATATTATGCGTCATATTAAGCCTCATTATGAATTCTTTTTCAACTAAGCTCATGAATTTTAAACTTCAGACATCACCTAAAGCATTTCCTAGTTCATACATTACATTGAAAATCTTGATCTTCAAGCCTATCACATTTGAAAGGACAACAGTAAATGCTGTCATGATTTCATGACACAAGAGAAAACCTCCATTGGGAAAAATATTTCTTTTTGGGGAGAAATAGAGGATGAGGGTATTAGAATGGGCCAGTGCCATGGCCAGAAGACCATCTTTGTAAATAGCCTTTTTTTCTATTGTGTCGTGTGTGCCTCTGACGCAATGCAATGCAATGAAATGGAATGGAATCGAACGTCGTCCCCAAAAAAAGCAAAGCTTCTTTTCAATAAATACAACAGTACCAGAACCAGTAAAGCTGTACTTTCGATTCTAGCCCGACGCGATTCTTTTGCCTCCAATTCTTCGGTCATCTCATCACTGCACTGACACCCTTCTCAATTCCAAAAAGAAAGAATAGAATGACGGGGTTTTCTCAGAAAAAAAAATCAGGAATAAGTACAAACGTTCATTTCATGACATGATGGAATCCCATCGTATACGTATGTACGTAACCGAATGGGTCACCCTTTGGAATATATTCGACTGAGACGACTGTGATTTCTTATCTCTCTTTCAAGTATTCCTCGCAAAGTGTGAACATTGATTGATTCCTATTCTTTCATGCAAACCAGGGGAGAAAAATAAAATACCCGTACTCGTGTCCGGGTAATCTCGGGAGGAATACAGTCCTTTTTTATGGTCTCCTGGGAATGACGTACAAAGATAGCCCGGAGGAAGCACTTGAAATGTGAGGGTCTCTGACCCCATTTAGAGATCAAAATATATTCAAATAGACTTTTCAAATCGGTTGGCCAAAAATGAGTCCTGAGGAAAAAAAATTGAGCGTTTGAATTTGAACATCGTCGATACACTGTCTTTCGGCATTGCATTGCTTAAAAATCGGATTTTTATGATTTCCTTGGTTTGAAATTTAAGGGAATACGGTGCAGATTATTTGGATAAGGTGTTTTCTAGGAAATGGGATTTTGGTGAAGAAAGAAGATATTTCCTGGGTAATCAATTGTGCAACTGCAATCCGGACAGCCGCGTAGTTCAAGGGGGGTATTTTCCCCAAATCAAACCATGACAGACAAGTTAGCGGGGGGTGATGGCCATTTCGAGTTAGTACACGAGTGCCCACGTTCCATTCAGCTATAGGCATTTTCTGAACAAAGTCTACGTCCTATATGAGACAAACATTTATGAATGTGTACAACAGATCAGTTCCTGAACAGATTGGAATGATTTAGATTTTCTAGCGTGAATAAATGTCTACTTGTACTACTTTTTCTTGAAAAACAGCTCGGAGTGCTTGGGTATTCCGATTCATGCGTTAATGAATTCTGTTATACATTTATGAACATCCAAAGATACGGAAAAATCATTCTTCACAATATGTATGCGCGTCAATTATAGAATCTTAGCTGTAGCATTGCATCTTGTATTTACATCAACCGTGAAGCCTCAGTTTTAGTGTTCGAGATATGAGAAGGAATAATGCAATCTATTTTCCGTTGTACTTTGTAAGCATTGAAAAATCCGGTAGTACTACAGAATATTCATTACGAAGGCAAAGGCTGAGGTCGGACCAGACAATGGGGAGCCGGGTGACCTGTACCTGTACCTGGACATGCACCATGTACCGTAAACTCAAGCATATTGTATACGTATTGTCCTATTGTCTTCTGAGATGCCCAGGCCGACATATAGAAATAATATTGGTCTTCCGTGGTGAGGTGAACCCTATCCCGACTCCTGCCACTCCCATGTATAGTATTGGATATTTGATTGTAACATAAATTGAAGTAAAAGAAGCCGAAAGTTGTAAAAATTCCATTGTCTTTGTCACGATGAACGTCATCTGTACTGTGAGCCAAGTATGTTTGTTCTATTTAACCCTTTCCTATTTGTCACCAACTGGTCCATCCGCATTCGTCATATTTTTATACTACAGGGTGATCCAGAAATCTCGGTAGAATTTTGTGCAAATTGTACAAATCAGTATGACTTCCCGATAGTCAGTTGCGTTATAAGGGAAGTACCGGGGAAGGCGTTATTAACTACCCTACATGCGTGCATATTTCAAAAAGAGCAGTTTCTATTTGTATTTAATGGATTTGTATTCATATTTCTATGGAGGACAAATGTAATGTCAGCATTCATAGCAATAATGCGATTCTTGGCAAGCTTCTTGAATGCATCAAAGACGCCGACACGACACTTGTCATAAATGTTTAACTATTATTTTTCTCCTTTTCGTATTGTTTTTAAACGAACCAGAGGATAATAATTTATAGTACGCTCCAGCGGCACTCTGTGTGTCAAAGAACTATTAATGAACTGAATCTAATTTTTATAGGATGATTTCTATTTCTTTATTGCGAAAGACCATCAGGTCTGTAGCTATACAATTGTCCAGGTCGTGCGTGCGTGCGTGGGTGGGTGGGTGGG
>JAQIXO010000069.1:0-50811 GCA_034700305.1 Protaphorura armata
ACTACCACTTTCCCCGATGATAAATTGTGAATTGCTTTAACCATCCATGCCAAAGAGCCAAACACAGGGTGAAACTAAATTGTGTAATGATATTTGTTTAATTTGCATTTAATTTGTCTCTTGTTATGTAATTTTACTCCACTAAATCAATTAAGTCTGTTTTTCATGTACACATACGCACAATGTGCACAATTTGTCATAAGTATCCTCGTTAGGGCTACAAGGGATATGGCAAAAGATCCGCCTACTGCAGAATGCACACTGCACATGTGAAATTGACTCTGAATGTGAGAAACACATCCACACACTATTAAAATCTATTAAAATTCTTGTTAGTGTGGAAGAGTGTATTTTGGAATGGAAATGGTTATATCAGTTTAAATGGACCCTCCATATTGAACAGCCTAGAGAAGGAAGGAAGAAGAGGATCCAGGAAGGCATTTGAAACAATCAAAAGTTATCGGTGGTGAAACGAGGGGAAAGGGAACTGGAACTGAAACTGACTCACTATTTTAAAAGGCAATGAAATTCTGTAAACATTTTCTATTCTGGGTCTGGAGTCAATGTTTTAACAACCAGCTTTACCTCATTATCCCAAGGCTCAACGAACTATGCAGTGCAGTACCATACTGTGGACTAGTACAATTTGGATTGGCCCATTGTCATTTCCAAAGTAGTACATAGAATTCTAATAGTAGGAATGGAAGTAGTGTGAGTGTCCTGTCCTCCTCCTCCTATTCAGATAATGCAGTCCTAAACCCAAGTTTCTCCAAATCGTTTTCAGACTACGTACATACATGGATGTGCGTGCATGAGTGTGCGTGAAAATAAAATTATCTATGTATATAAATTCTACTTAACTTCCAAATTTCAAAGTAACTGGAACACTAACTGGTCAATTTCATCAAATAATTGTTTAAATGGAGACTAAACTAATCGCATTCCGTCCCAGCATTGTATTGACCCAATGTACCCTTACATTGTACTATCCTGGTCAAACGCATCTTATTTTTTCAAACTAATTTTAGTCCAAATCTTTAAAAATTATTTTCTAAAAATGTATTGCAAAACTAATTAAAATTTGTCCCAGATTGTCAGGATACATAATTTGTCATAGTCAAATTGAACAGAGCAAAGGGGGTAACATTTACAACTCGGATTTTTGTAAACGAGCGCATCTCATCTCTGGAGTGTACAATGCAGAGCTTTCACCAGATCCAGTTCCAGTCCATGCAGTGCCTGTGCATGCATGTATATGAAGGTTTAACAAAATGTTCCCCCGCGGCATTTCCCGCCGCCTGGTTCAGAAAGGTTTTTATTCCAGCTTATCTTCAACACTCTGGATTTTGCAAAAGGTTGCGAAAGAACATGTTATTACAACACTTTCATTTTCCATTGCATTTACACTACACTGCAGTCCCAGTCTCAATGCAAAGGGAAAGCTAAACACGGACACGCGGAGGGTGAAAGTCTTCAAGCCAAAACACACATACATATCCAATAATTCCACATTGCATGGAGTATCCAACTATCCAGTACTTTCGTACAGGGTCTCAAATGGGTCCCATATTTTTCTCCGCAGTAGAGTATGGAAGAAATTTCCAAGGGAAAATCGTTCTTGAAAATTGCATACTTGATGAACATGAAAAAAGTTGAATTGTTCAGACCAAAACACATAGAAATTTAAAAAATATTCGTCTTTATCAATATACTGTAAAACATCTTTCATTTTTGTGTTAAAAAACAGAGAATTGTGATAAATAAAATATCCAATGAATATTTTGCACATCGGACTTCATTCCTGCACATAATAACTCGGACTTGGATGACCCAGATACCGCCAAAGAAAACCGAATGATTATTTGGGACCTTGCCGTGTAGAAACACAACAGAAAATTCTACACATCGCTCCGTTACTCTCCCAATCCCAATGTTATGGCTATGGCACACACTATTCGTAGTCTCATGAATGTGTAGGATTGAAGGAAACCCAAAGCCATGGTTTGAATAACAATGACTGGACATAGTTTCTCCATAAATCCATAGCCATAGTCATAAGCTCCCCAAAAACTTACTCCTTTGACCTTTGTGTGTATGTATGGAGGTTAGAGAACAAAATATGAAACAAAAACAGAGAACGAACGGAAGGAACGGGCATGAGAGCCAAGCCACCTCAAACCCACATTTCTCATGATGTGTCAAATTGTTTCCCATCCACCCCTCCGTGGTTATTGCTAAATAATCCATAGCCAAAGCTCCAACACAAACATACGTTACATATCAAACACACACACACACATAACCGTGGTTGACTTGAGGTGAACAGTGCACAGTGCACATGACACGCCCTCCATGAATTTACAATCCACTTTTGTTGTACAAAATTGGTACTTGGTACATTTGGATCCATTTGACTTTAATATTATGAATAATTTCAGACCAAAACAAAATTGGCTGAAATAGGTGAATTGGCTACATGGTAAAATTTTAAATGACATGATTGAATTTGACTCCACAAGGTCGAATCGAGTTGAGTTTGTACATTTTTAATTCAACCTCAAATTTGGTGACATGTGATGTTTTGCTGTTAATTGGAGAAAGGAGTGAAAGCAGTTAATGATGGCTTTGGCGGTTGACAAAGTAATGCGCAAAATTGGATCTAAAGTTTTGCGCGAATGAGAGAAATCCTTTGAAAAATACGATTTAATTTGGTCACCTTTTATGTGGTAATCTGTTGGTAGTCTTTCCAACACAGGATTTTTCTGTTAGTGCATGATTTTCTGAGAAAACTTGGAAAGCGCACGCAGAGATAGAAATGACATATTAGTGATGAATCACACAAGGTCATCTGCGGCCACGGGCCACACCGATCTATTTTGGTGTTACTTTATGATTGGACCGCAATAGTAGAGTAGCGAGAGGACAAAATGAAAAGAGAAACAATGACGTCCTAACAATGCATTTGACAGGGTTGTCCATAAAATCCAGAGTTTGGTTTGATTTGCATGTTCAATGCATGCACTTGATAAGTTTGACCACAAATTCTGATGACTACTGTTGTGGTGCATGGTTATCAAGTGGATAGGTGCAAATCCTTGAGTCAACAAATTGTTTGTGTGCTTTGCTAAGTAGCGGAGAAAGCGGAGAAAAGTAGCTGTAAACAGTTGACATGCCAATGTCAATGTTGGACTTGAGAAGGTAATTCCTGCTTTGCACAAGGACATACACATGGTGTCGGTTATTCTTTCTAATTAGAATGCGTCATTTCTGCTTGGTTACTTCTATACTGTATTTGACATCGGGAAGGAGTAGTAGTGTATCCAGTAGTTTGAAGAGAAAAAAAACTGTACCACATGAAAACGCATTTCAATCAAGATTTGGTAACTCAGGTAGTATTTTGGTGGTTGGACCTTATAATTGGACCACAAATTGTGACGGAATGAGATGACAAGGCATTCCTCATCCACATCCTCCCTTGAATGAACACATTGTTTGTGTAATTTGTTGGCAAAGGGGAAAAATCAAGTGGCGGCGGAGAGGAGAAAGCGGAGTTGAGTGAGTGATGAGTCAAAGATGGGTTGAGAGCGGAACGGATGAAGGAAATGAGTCTCCGAGCACCTCAGACACCTCAAAACACAACCTTCCTCTTAACCAGCTCACAAGGAGACCACTTTCCATGTGAAATAAAACTCTGGCCATTTTTCCCTTGGCGCTTGATCCAAATACATGGCAGAAAAATTTCAAACAGATTTAAATTCTGCGAACCTGTGGATTAATTGAGATAGCGATACACAATGTGTTGAGTTTAATTAGTCCGATAATATTTTTTACCTGAAGAGTGATTTCCTTGTGAAATGAAAAGAGGAAGGAAGGAAGGAGATGAGTTGTTCAAATGCTAGAGATGCTAGATGTGTGTGTGTGTGTGTGTTGTGTGAGTGTGTCAATATGGAAGGACGCTAACTGGAGGTGACACATCCCAGCTGACAGAAACCAAAGATTGGTTCTTCCTATAGAGACACAAACTCACTCTCTAGGGAAATCATTTATCTCTAAGAGAGATGGAGAGAGAGAGTGGTACAGGGGGGAAATGCATCCACAACAAACAAGGAAGAATATGAAACATAAGGCATAACGGAACACCGACCGACTCAAGACTCAACCAAAAAATTTTACAATAAGTTGACAATGTGAATTTTTCACAAATTTTCTTTTCTTTTCTTCCTCTCTATTTTCTGTCACAGTCACAGTGTCCCTGTCTCATACACGCACAATGAATGCACGGCAGTGCACGCGGCTTTCAATCATTCAATTGAACATGTACGTAAAATAACAAGAGAAAAACTTCTTAAAATAAATGTGAATGGACTTCAGGGACATACATTTAGAAGGTGGACTCTTAACACAGGTTTCTGTGTTTTCTTATATGAGTATGAACACCTGGAGGCAGAAACACTATTGGACATACAAATCATAATTAATTTATGAAACACCTTGTGAGAGAATATGGGGAAAATGTAACTATAGTTCTATTGGGAATAAGACCTTTAAGTTAGAGTCCGTCAAATATCATTGGTTTTGACTTGATAAGAAAATTAAGGGAAGAAATCTGTCAGTCTTAACTCTAACTTGACCACAACCCCTATCCGGCCGGTTGTCCTGTTTGTGCACAAATATCATTATCATTTGAATAAAAGAGAAAAGATTGAGTGACACAGACAGACGAATCAAACCCAACCCTAGGCCTATTACTCTATTCTAAACAAAAGAACGTCCCCGTCAAAATACGTACGTATAAGTATACATATGAATTTGAAGGCTTGGTTGGTTGGATGTAAAATATTTAAAAGAGGAAAACACTCCCCTCATTTAGTATGGAAAGGTCACTGAATGACTAAATGAACAGTTAACTCCACAAACAGTGCAACCCAGTTAAACCAATACGAAAGTCTGAGGCAATCAATTTACAACCGAATTCCTATCCTTAGCAAAGCTCAAATCAATTTTTAAATGTACAGGGTGGTTCAAGGCATTTTTCCATACCAGGATTATTCTTCGCGTCAACCGAGTGTTTTTCGAAAATCAACAATTTTGTAAAATTCCTTGTGTTAAATTTTTTGTAGAAAAATGTATGTATTTATGTAAATTTCGTCTCTCTATATATCTCCTGAAGAAGAAATCAACTCGATTTCGAAAGCTAGAGCTAATAAATCAAATTTTGGTTTGAAAAATGGCATCCAATCATTCCATAGAAAATTCCAATGTATGTATAAGATTATTTTGAATCATCCGATACATAAGTACAATATTAAGTAATTGAACTTCATCTGTCCCATCCTGTCTTGACCGACCACTCTTTTATGAATGGACCGATTCCTGTCTGAATTAAAGAGTGAATAGTGGATGGTCAATATGGGCAATGAGCACCGGGTGGGCAACAAGAAAAATTCTTTATACTTTTTTTTTTGTAAAAAATACACACCGAGTAATAGACAGACATGTCAGCATTAGCATTGCATAATTCTGACTCAGTCAGCCTATGTGTGTATGTTATATAAGTAGCCATAATTCTAGTGACTCTAATGTTAATGTTACTAGTCTAGTCGTATCTCTGACAAAAAAGACAGACATGGCGATGGCGTGTTGAATGAGAATGAACGTCGCACTTGAACTACATTACATTACATTAGTGTATATAGTTTCAAAAAAAGGAAAGAAGAAAGAAAAAAAACTCACATTGACGAACTTTGTTTCCTTCTTTCACTCACTCACTCAGTCAGTCAACCCAAAAAGAAAACAATTCCAACAAGTAGTAGACGGAATAATACTATTAGACACAACACAGCCAGTCAGCCAGCCCAGACAGTCATAGCCTCAGCCATGTCATAACCATTTATGTACGAACGTACGTATAATAGGAATTGTCCCAGTTTTTTTTATAGCTTTATTGGCACGATTAAACATGCAATGGAATGTGGACAGGTCCTCCAGGAATATTGACATTTATTAACTAACTAACCGTGAGCAAAGCATCAACAACGGTCTATCAAAAACTAGCGTTCTCTGTGTGTAGTGTATATGTATGTCCGATTATAGTTACGAGGACATGCAGACATGGACTCCGATGACTTCTCGCGACTTCGACTCCTTGCACTTTTAATCCACTAACTACGACTACGACTACGAATACCAACTCATTACTGATCCAACGGATAAAGACCCAATTTTAGATTCACGGCTATTTTTTTAACTGTCTTGCTTCTTAATCTTCACACTCATCGGGGTTAATGGAATTATTCGTTTAAATTTGAACTGTGCAATAGGAAAATATGTACAGCCGGCCAGAGTTTACATTTACCCACAGGGTGGTACATAAACAATATTGTTTTCAGGGTATAAAAATTAGTGGCGTCAATAAATATTGTTCATATAAAATCACCAAAATTTAAAAGACATACATGGTTTGATATCCTCATTGATTGTCTGACAATCCAGACACACACACTTGGACACATTTAAGATTCAGAAGTACCTGAACTACCATGTAAACTGTACTGTACGGGGAAATCAGTGAAATCAAGGACTTGAGAGAAAGTCGGTAGATTTTCACACATGAATATATGTACGTAGGGTTATAGAGTAGAGAGGAAATGTAGGGTAGAAGTAGAAGACATGCAGACACTCAGAATGACGACTGGATTGAATCCATGCAGTATTTCCAGTACCGTACTGTACGTACGTAATATGTAGAAGTGCTAGTTCACTCTGACTCGTAGAGTAGAGTACGTATGTTCCGTATGAACTTGTTAACCTCGTTTAGAGTGTATTAATTTAGGAGTGAATAGGGTCCTGGGATCTCTTGACTCCTCTCATCTGACTCCACGCTAATCCTCCAGTCCTTTTCTCCCCACTTTCACTCCAGGGTCTATGTCTATGCTATGCAGTATGCATAGGGAACATGAACATCCCACGGCCACGCCACGTCATGACACGGCACACGCTAAAAACACACATACACCGTACACCCTACAATGTACAATGTACTCGAGTGCAGTGCAGTGCAATCTCATGGATAATGGAATGTTTGCATTTTGATACATACAGAACAGAAGGGAAAGGACGGAGAAAGATATTGTATTCGGAGGCAGAACAATAGGTTAGACAGGAAACTAACTAAGGTCGTTCTTGGATGGATAGAGCCAGTGTGTGTATGCTCAATTTGTAGTTACGTGTCCTAGGCAATTTGTACAATGTCTAGGCCATGTGTACATACAATTCGTTGCATCTTTATTTCTCAATTTGGTGTATTCAGTATTTTCAGGTATTACACGTACAGTACAGTACTAAAGTTGGTTTGTCATTTTTTATTAAATTTTTAAAAACAGATGGGAAAAATTAAATGTCACTTTTTTAGGATTTCAAAAATTTGAGAAGGTCTCAATGATTGTTACAAAATTCATAAATTTACACAAGTTAGTAGACAAAGGTGGGGTTGCCCAGAACATAGAGATTGTAGACTTGAGGACAGACATCACTAAAGACTCCAAGACAGTTGGAATGTGAGGGTAGTTTAGTTTCCTAGAAAATACATGGACGACATAACCGTAAGTAAGAACTAAATGGCACATTTTATTCTCTCCCCTTTCGCACATTCTATTACACAAATGTTCACGAGTGCTAAATGCTAAATAGGAGTACGAGGAGTGAGAATTGTATTGTAGAGCATGAGAAAGGAACGTTTAGAAACATGTGAAGTGTTGTTACGTATGTACAGTATGTATGGGCATGAGTATGGGATTGATGGACGGAGACACTAATGGCACGTGGTCATGTATAATCCAACATTTAGATCCCCAAGTACCTTGATAATGTCAGGTGAAGATAATTAAACAGAATAGTAAAATAGGGGTCGTCTAGAACTAGGAGTCTTGGGAAGGAAACAAACTTGAGGATACGTGTATGTTATGTATGGACTATTGATATCTGGAATGTATTAGACATGGAATTAGGAAATGTCTCCCATGTCGTTGTCGTCTGTGTTTACCACCCAGTCGGCAGTCGTAATAGTTTTCCACACACGAGTGTATGCATGGTGTATATATTTTCGACTCTAATTTGTGAGTATGCATGGGATCCGCACTTTCACCTCTCAAATATCACTCGTTGTCGTAAACGAAAACGTATCATATGTCATTTGTTTTGATGTGTGGCCTGGTCAGTCACTCGACCTCCAATTTTATCCTCGCTTGAACATAACACATGACACATCCAATGCATCGCATCGGCTCAAAAAATTTAAATTTTTCAGCGGGAAGAGTCAATATGCGAAATTAAGCCTTAAGTTGTTGAAATGGGAAAACTATGAGTGGTAACCCAGTTTGTGCAGAGATTACACTATTTTTCATTGCGCGTAAGTAGTAGAATCTCCTAGTAGTAGAATTTAAATTCCAAAGATACCTTGATGCCCAAAATATACTGAACAGAGTTTTGAAGGTACGCTATTGGTTAGCATAGTTTCAAACCAGGAGGCGCATGGGAAAATGCGCGGGTTTTTTAAAATTAGTATAATTAGTACTAGGTGCATAAGTACGGCCTATGGTAAGGGTTCGATTCATGAGGTAGACAAAGAGTGGATGTGTTATTTCTTGTGTATCTTGTGATATTCCAAGCTTTAGAAGAAGAACCGGAAGATACCGTGCGTGCAGTGCACGCGGGGAACTTCAATTAATGTATTTGTTTTGCTGTACGACATTTTGTTGATAATACACTACAGTACTGCGTAAAATCAGGAAGTTCCTTCTGACCCACATTATTTAGTTTGCTGTAACAGTTTTGTTTGAGTAAACAGACAGAAACGGGGAACCACAAACAAGAAGCATGAGGTACATTGGTACGTATGGAAATAAGGGTTTGAATGTTTGAGAATTGAACCAATTTTTGAGAAAGAAAATTGAAGGTTTGAGTAAACAACGACCGGACGGTCCGGTCCTGCATAACACTGTCTGACTTTCTTTTTTCTCTGTGTGTGCTTATCTGTGTATAAAGTAAGTGCTTTCTCAGATAGCGGTGGAAGAAAAGCACTTCAAGACAACTTGGCTTCACGTAATGCCGGTTTGGCATGGAATTTTAAATTGGATAGACGGAGACTAGACGATGGGAACAAAAGGCACAACTCAAACCTTTGAACCTTCCCGTGTACTACTAATATCACCTTCTCTCAAAAAACTATCATTTCCAGTAATTCAATATGTCACGGAAACCATACATTTTACTGTCCAATTTAGGATCAAAAGTTTACATCGGCCGAATGACATAGAGAGGGGTCAGTTAATTTCTGTTTACCAGATTTGGCCCCAGCATACTAATACTACGTGTCAGAACATAAAATAAGATTTCAGATTTAAATATAAAAATTCCAAGCGCTTAAGCGCCTACGCCATTTTATTTTTTTTCGACGTAACAAACCTTACATCTGATCTCGAGCGATCACGCCTGCTTTTATATTAGTATTTAAGAAACTGTATCTAGAATACCAAAAAAAAACTTTTGGCTCACCATGAGAAAAAAAAACTCATGAAAAAAATGTCGGTCGGTGGACGTGGGGTGTCCCACGGGCCACGGGCAAGAGCCTGTAACGGAATCCTTCCTTCGCGTACGTACAGTACGTACACTTTCTCCCATGTATAATGAATGAGAGCATTTCGTTTCGTTTCATTTTTTTCCCCAACCGTTTCCTGGCCAAACCTCCCGCTCTCTTTCTAAATATATTTGTACATTGTACGTATCTTATGTAGTGTATAGAAATAAGAGAGAGAAAAAAATAAAAATATATAGGTCGGGAGAAGAAAAGAAAAAGAAAAGAGAGAAATATCAACAAATTTCAATGATTGATGATAGGGTTCGAATTGAGGCGGGAGTAGGGAAATTATTATACTTCTAACTTGTAGTTTCTACTTTCTAGTCTTCTAGTCCTCCTAGTAGTTTTTAGTCTTCTTCTTTAGTATTAAAGATGATGAGAAGATGAATGTGTAAGTCATAGTCATAGTCTGAATATTGTTAGACTGTGCTCTGTGGTGGATCGTCGTTTCGTTTTCTCATGAGAAGAGGTTAGGAGGGCGTAGGAAATATTCCTATGTATATCTAGATAGATCTTCCTACATTCATGAGGCACTTGGGACATGGCATAGAAAATTTTGCGTGAGAGAAGGTGAAAGTCTGAGTCTAATGAGAAATAATGGGGGTTTGGAAAAGTCGGCAGGGGCTCATGGTATCTAGTAGCAGGAGTAGGAGTTCGCGCGTCCGTCCACACGGGAGAAAATTTTCATCCATGACAAGTCAGAATTTTAGGTGAGACGAGAGACGACCGACCGACCATACACAAACCAAACATTCAAAACATTCACAAAACAGTCCCGGTTCAATTTCCTCAATTCTTCCGTGTCCCGAATGAATAAAATTAATAATTATGAAATAATTTTAAGATTGCATTAAAAAATACACCTCATTAATTGACATGACTGAAGCCGACTAATTAGTGTAAACACACTTGATAGTTTTTTTGACCATATTTTAGGTCTGACTATTCCTGGGCCGAACAGTCTTGGCCCGACCTGGCCGTTTGGCACCGGGACTACCCTATAGTGTGTATTTGTTGTAGTGTTCTACTTCTAGCTAATACATAAGTATGAACTTAGTCAGTTTTTGGGAGAAGTTTGAAACATTTCCAGTTCTACCTGTTATATTTTAGTGAGAGACTATTTTATCCTATCCTATGGAAGACAGACAGACAGTGAGATAGACAGACAGGGTGGTGGTGGCGGTGGTGGCGGTGTACATACATACATACACAGGCTTGGAGGCATGGAGAGGAGAGATCTATGTATAATATATGTATTGAGGAAGAAGAAAGGGGGAAAACAATTCACTAATGTAATGGCTCTCACTTCGGGAATTTGAATATTGAAAAGCAACGCCCATGCCTTGAGGACGTAAAGGCTTTAGCTTTACCCGCCGCCATACTCACGATACTACATATAATGCAGTGCAAGTACAAACTGCATCTCCGTTCCTTGGTGGTTGTTTCATTTCACAAGCTTTTCTATTTCTACCGAGTCCACTAGTTGACTATCTGTACTCTGTACATAGTTTTAAACTCCTAAGAGACTTTCTCGTCCAAGTCACCACGGACACGATTCCTAGCTCAATTAGCCACAACGACGTCTATAGCCGTTGCCATGCATTATAGCATAGACCATGTGAACGAATGCCATAGTGGAGAAAATTAGTTTCAGGTGATTAGTATATGTATGTAATGTGTGTATGTAATGCACAAAGTCCTGCCGAAATTCTACGCTCTTCTTCTTTAGTAGAACCTGGGATGAAGGAGGGAAATCTTTCAGAAAATGATCATCAGGAAGTGTGCACTTTCTCCACAAATTGTCGAAATTTGGCAGCCATTTATGTTACGACGATTTCGGTTCATTAATTCGCGTTAAATTTTTGGATACCCTTAAAAATTTACCCAAAGTTTTGAACACAACTTTTCTACCAACTTTTTCAAAAAGTGCACAACGACAAATAATTTCAGTGGAGATTCAACAGAGATGTCTGAGAATTCACATGTTCTACACACAAGAGAGAATTCAAATTATCAGAAGGAGGTGCTCAATGTTGAGACTTGACCTTCTACTATTTAATTGTTTTCATTTCTTGTGGCAGGAGTACCTTGATGTCGGACAAATCTCTAATATTTTAAATATGACACGTACATCATAACATCTGCCGAATAAATAGTACATATACATCCAATAGTACAAAATCATTTTTCAAATAAATTAGTTCGAGTGCAGGATTCCTCATTAAAAAAAATTAATTAACAGGCAACACGCATCCAATGATACACGACTCTCTTTCAAAACTTCCTAAGTTTATCTAGTTGTACGAGTTTTGAGTTTAAGCATGCACACAGAATTTTTTCCCCACTTGTATTCAATTTCATTCTCCAATTTAAGAAAATAAGAACAATCAAATCAATTTCGTGAGTTGGGCGGTATGGCTGGGTGTGTGTAGTTTGTAGTGTGTAGTGTGTAGTGTGTACAAGCCCCTTCATTTTCAATTCCTTACATATTCCAGTCCTTAGTGTTTGAAGACTATGTAATTGAAATTACTCAAGTATGGATGAATGCAAGGACAGGGACACGGACAGAACACGGAGGTTTTTGTGGAGTAAAATATGAGGGTTTCCTCCGCTCCGTCTTGTTCCCTCAAACTTCCCGTGTTTTGTCAATAATACCGAGAGTCGGGTGTCAAAAGTTGAGACACATACTTCTTCATACATTCTCAGCCACAGCCACAGTCACAATTCCCTCCTTTACTCTGAGAAGAAATAATTAACGTGGTCGAGAAACAAAGTGAGAGAAAGCGAAGGAGGTCGTATAGTGGAGTGGAGTGGATGTACGATGTACGAGTATGTTTTTGTGTCTATGTTTTCCCTGTAGTTGTAGTTGAAATGAACAACTATGAAATGAACGTCGTCGTAAGATTTTGATGGAGAAAGTTGAGTGGAGAAAATCGAGGTTTAGTTTCATGTCTGTGGTACGGTGCAGTGGTTCGCAAAATCCAAGTTAAAACTTGGACGACTCGACTCCCCGTGTTCCCCAAGAATAACCACACTCAATTTTACACACTACGGGGTAGGCCAGGCCAGTCCAGGCCATAGGCTAAGGAGAAGGACACTTTCACCAAACAACTACAATTTCATGTTTTCCATCCACTTTCACATGTACGTCCTGTATTTCTATTTCTATTTCTAGTTCGTACTTTCCAAAACCAATGCAATGCAGTGCAGTGCAGTGGAATGGAATGGAATGAAATGACGCTGCAATATAATGCATAGGAAATTGACAACGGTGCGTGCGAATTTCCTTCCAGAATGTGGGCCAAAATCTACCTAACTCTTACACACAGTGTAGTACGTGTAGTGTAGGTGTACTACGCGTAATCAAGTGAAGGAAATGTTTTTTCCTCGAGTGAATTTATTTTCTAGTGCAATGGTTTAAATGACCCTTGGCTCCGCCCACTACTACCAGCAGTAGTTCATAACACGAAACTTCAAATGAAAGGGAAAAGAAAAGAAAATTTTCCGTAGCGTCGTTACACAACAACGGTTTGTGTATAAAAATGTGATATTTGTATTTGTATGGATACAATACAATAGTATGGAAAGTACGTACAAAAATTTGGACGACTGCTGGAATTTGTGTATCAAATATGTATAGTTTACTTAAAATTGCTAAATGTTAGATTCATGAATGAATATTTGAATAATATTTAAAGTAGTTCCAAGTATTTTTATGAAAACACTAGACAATTTTAAGAAAAATAAGTTAAATCGTGTAGAAATTTTATACTTTGAATATTATTTTCATCGAAATCAATAGTGACCTGGAAAAATTTGAAGGACCCGGAAGAAAATGTATTTTAATTCAATTCTAAAAAATCGGCATTACTTGAAGGAAATTAGTCAAAACGGAAATGCAAAATGAATTGACATAAGAAATTTAAAAAAGCTATTCATTTCGTGAATCGCTTTAGCGTAAAACGACACTGACAATGAGTTAAATGGCGTAGAA
This sequence comes from Protaphorura armata, assembly GCA_034700305.1. NCBI lineage: Eukaryota > Metazoa > Arthropoda > Collembola > Poduromorpha > Onychiuridae > Protaphorura > Protaphorura armata. The sequence goes on from JAQIXO010000069.1 coordinate 13,629, forward strand.
TGTGTACGACGTACTCGAACTTTCTTTATACTATGTCTGTACATGTACTGTTAAATAAACAAGTGTGGACAATTTTAAGAATGGCTCACAGAATATCAAATACCAGTTTCAGGACAGAATCGTATAGTGAGGTGAACTTATGTAGAACTCAACACACGTACGTTTTTGCTAATTTATGGTCCCTTAGCTGCAATGCAATGCAATGTACACTACAAATGCAATGCCAAACGCAAATAAAAATCACACGCCCACCCAGACATTACAAAAACGATCTGTTAGAATTTTAATTGGGGAGAAAATGCTAAGGAAGTTTTGTCTGTGTATTGCAGGTTAAATTTTTATACTGTCTGTGCACTCTGTGGATTCTGATAATTGTTGACGAAGGTAAAAACAAACTCATTATCTATTTTTTCCGCGTTAGAAAATTTTGCAAAAAAAATACTACTGTAAGCATAGCGCTTCGACTCTTATGTTTTATACTGAACTTTCTGTACCGTAAAAATAGAATTGAATTTTATTCAAGTTATGACACAATTTTAAGTCACGTGGCGTGACTGTGTTCTCTTAAATGGCGTATTGTAATTTTAATAGTGAGCATTAAGTTTTATATTTAATGAGACGTTTTAAATTTTAAAGAGTTCACAACGCAGTCATAGTTCAGTTTTACGCTGGATTTATGCCTTTGGCTTCACTTTGACTTTTTCTTTTTATAAAAATATACCATGAACTCAAATAGATAAGAAAATTGGGTCAGAATATTTAAAAGTAAAAGTGAAGGAGGTGAAATGTATAAATTCGATTTTAAAAAATGTCGAAGTTTGCAGTATTTTCCAACTCCTGATTTTATCCTTGCCAAGTTTCCAAAAACTTGCCACTTTTCACACCCTGCGTTTTCCTCACCCCAACAGATCCACACTCTCAAAATATTTGAAATGAAATATTCTACCTGGGATTTCCGTCGTGCTTGAAGGTATTGGCGGGGGAACGTACTCCGGGTAAGCGGCAGGGGCAATTGCCCCATGACCCGCATTTGAATTATGTCCCGCAGATCCAGGGGCTGGGATTGGGTACACGGGGTCACAACACTCTCGCTCTGGAAATTCACTGCCCATCGTTGATGGCATGAGTGACTGTCCACACAGGAGACTTAGAATGAGGACGACGGAGGAACACACTGACTCAACACGATTAGTACGTCCACAACCCATGCTAGGTCACCGTCATACTTGGATTAACCCTCTAAGTCCTCAACTCATCACATGCACTTATTAAAGTAGGGAATAATATTGTTCTCACAAAATTCGTCATTCTTGTAAATTATGAATTGTGAATTGTTGGCGTAGTCATGAAATACTCATTTTGTATCATCAACCCCATTCTTGTCTCTTTGCGTTTGAGTTTAGTTTGTAGGGAAGGAGAGGGAAGGAAATTCCTTAACAAAAAACTTTTTTGCCTTTTCACATTCTGCCTTTCGCTTTCTCCTCCGACTTTCTCTGCAAAACTTTCACTTTTGTTTTCCCTTCATCCTCTTTCACCTACATCTAAATTATTTATCAACACTCTGTTAGTTTTTGCTCAGGGTTTTACGTGCAACAACAACCCACCACCACTCATGAAAAAAATTATGATCTGCCAACATGTTTATTTGTTGATTGTGTGGAATTTAACACTTTTCAAAAAAGTTTTGGGAGGAGTTCCGAATTTGAAGGGCTCCTGTGCTGTCTAATCATTATTCATACATTGTTGTGTTTTTTTGAGAATTTTAGTGTTTAAATTTTTTTACACTTGTGCAAAAATCTAAAATAAGTACGGTCGGATTTTACTTTACTCAATGCACTAAATTGTGTGTGTTAATTGTCTGGGATTTCAGTGTCCACCATTCATGGAAAAAATTACGATCCAACATAATTGAAATTTTAAAGAAAACACTTTTTTTAGACAGAACAAGGTGTTTTTTATTCTAGTCTTGAGACAAATCGAATAGTTTTAAATTTATCCATGAGTTTTCACCCCAAAGGTCCTTTAGAGTATTTTCTTGTGTGATTCCTTGAATTGTGGGGGAATGCAAATGTATTCCATGTATTGTAGTAAATGATTCGGAGATTGGGTACGAGTAAAGTGAACGCGACCAAAGGTTGTTCACAACTAGACGGAATGAAGAGAAAGCACGTCAAGGAAAACATTAGAGGGAAAAAGAGAGAAAACCGGGTCCGTCCTCAAAAAACCCGTTTCGGTCTCTCAAACTCCGAATACCAAGGCAGGTTTGGAGTTCACATGCGTTAGCGTTAGCCCTACACAATTTCTCTCCATATCTTGTGTGTGTGTCTGCATTCTGCTTTCTGCATGCCAGAAAAAAAAATACTCATGGTCCTTCTACTCTACCTTACCTTTCTTACCTTTACGTTTACCTTCACTCATGCATATGTAAAATTTTAACGTAAAGTAAAGGAAGAGAAAGTTAGAAGGAAAGGCAGGGAGGCAAGGAGGGACAAACAGCCAGTGCCAGTCAGTCAGTCAGTCAGTCACTCTCATCTCATACTTTTCTCTTCTCTTCTTCCAGAATAAATTAAGACGATTTTACCTGTCTTGTCCTCCCTCCACTTCCCTTCCTTGTTTGCAATGGAGTACAAAGTGGGACGTGACTATGCTCTTAACTCTCAATAAAATACAATCTTTACTTTTTCCTTCTTTTTTTTTGTTCATCCTTGACTGTATACTTTTTTACCCGGGGAAATCCTCTGAACACAATCCATTCTTTGAATTTGACTTATTAGTCCGGAAATGTATGCACTTGTTTTTTATCATTACGGAGAGTGTCCTTGAAATTAATCCATAATGTCGACTTGTTTTGAAAGGAAGGCTGGCAAATTTGATTTTGTAACCAAATGGGACTTGTAATTTTTTAAAAAACCCGAAAGAATGGATATTTTGTGGATTGAAGGGATGCGGTGGGATTTCAACCCTGAATAGCCTTGAGACGTAGAAGTACGTACGAATTTGAAGGACTGTGGAATGTGACTCTAGTAGTAGGAGTAGTAGGAGTGAGGATGTTAGATGTGATGGTGAGAGTTAGACAGGTTGGTTGGATGAGGACAATAAATGCCAAAGGGTCCAATTCATGGATGGGCCCCTTGGGTGCAATTGACTTATCGTCGCTTCTCCCAAAAGCTCCAACAACTTGTCCTTTTACATTTTCCCTTCTCAGGAAGAAAACCCACTCTGACAAATTCACAAAATTTCCATACAAGGGCTTGAAGAGGAAATGAGTTGTGCGTGTATGGTGTATGGGCACACACACACACACACAATTCTATACAGAACATGTATGTATTCTATTCATGTGTGTACATGTTCTAGGCCTTGTACACATTTAGGCCATACCTCCAATGGTCATGGTCATGTATAACTTTACACCATGTACACAGGAAACATTTCTTTTCCCAATTTTATCCAGTCTTTGTATTTTCAGCTATTCCGATTTCACTGTTTCTTTTTCCTTTCACGACATTTCATTTCATACTTAAAGTCGAAAAGGGACCTGACCAGCGTAAAAAATAAAAATTGAGAAAAAAAATTATACATTGTTCCACAATTTGAAAAAAAATCCCATAGATTTCTGAATACACATGACCTAGAACATATAACGTGTAATATGGAAAGTCAAAGCTTATGTATACAAACAGGACGGTGTTAAAAAAAGTAAGGGAAAAGAAAGCAGAAAGACAGAAAGAAGTGAAAGAGAACCATAGAAAGGGAACATGTATGAATTGCTCAAGTATTTTCCACTGAGGATTGGAGAGGGTTCGATCTGCACATACACATGTATGTATGGAAAGAGGAATACGGAATCCGTCCGTATGTATTGCATTGTATAATATAATATTCAACCCCCAACATCTGTCTTATGTGATCCCATACACTCCAATGCCTTGGATTGCACTTTCACCGGGAGAAAGGAGATGTCAACCGTTTGAGACACTTTATGAGACACATGACTCTACAAGGAGATGAAATCAGTTTGGACATTACAATGGCGTTCGGAGACTCTAATCTCACCCTCCCTTCTCAAACCCATCCATAATCCTAAAATCAATTCAATTTTTCTTCACCATGACTCAATTTCTTCATATGTACGTTCTCTCCATGTATATGGCTGTGGACACTGCCTGTGACTGCGGCTGTGACTGTGACCACCACTTTTACTTCTACTCTGCATCTGCATCTGCATTTGAGCAGTGGAAGATTTTATGGCGGATTTACGACTTTCTGTGATCCTTCAAAAATACATTCACACTTTCACGGCTTACACCCCATTACGAGGACGACCCATGTAATGTGGACATAGACAGAGCGTACTACATTTATGGGTTGCTTTTGTACAAATCAACTCAAATTGAGTATTTTAAGTGGTATACAAATACTTAAGGCAAATTGAGTAGAACTCCATAACAATCACACTAAATCGAGAGATTCAGAGTCAGTAGATCATACGATCTTCTAAGAATTGGACTCAATGAAATATTTTCCCCACTACTGGGGTGACGCTACTAAACCAGATGGAAATCAGAACAAAGTGTACTGTGTGTGTGTTGTACTAGAACACAAGGGTCAATTTCTTCCCATGCCTTCTTCAACAACGTAATATGCGTGGCCCAAGTCATTGACCCAAACAATGATCCATTCAGAAAACAAATTCCTCGGAAGATCCAAAAAAAGAACTGGAGAAGTAAAATTTTTTGGGCGGGCGCGAAGGAGAAAAATGTTGACACATTGGTCAGTCTGAGAGTTTGAAGTGGAGAAATAGTGTGACCGTGTGGACTTTGCCACGTAATGTAACCTTGGGTTGGAAATGGAGAGTATAAATCAAATGGCATAGTTACTTCTTCTTTTTCCCTCTTTCCTCTCTTCCTTCCTTCCTTGTTCCCTTTTGCATTTGGTGGTTGTTTTCTAGCGCGTAAACGTCTAACATCTAACGTCTGCTGTATGCCGTCTACTCTCTACAGTCTACTGACTACGTACTCACTCCTTGAGAGAATGAAGAGGAAAAACGGATGAAGAGAAAAGAGAGAGAGAGAGAGAGAGAAAGCGAGAGAAAGCGGTCTGAACGTGACCAGCCTTCCCAACTCTCCTTTTTTGGGAAGAAGAAGGGGAAATTGCGTTTTAAGCTCTTGCGGGATTTCATTCCTGTGAAAATAACACTCAGACCACACGGACCAAACACAGTTTTCCGAAAGGACGCTCTCTTTCCCCACATAACTGTCATTTATTAGATAATTGTTGGCATTAGCAGACCTTACCACTATGGACTCTTCTCTTACTCTACTCTACGTCTACGTACTACAAGGAACACTCACTACCCAGCACCCAGTCAAGGCAGGACTTCATTCTCTGCTCATCTCTTCCTATGTTTGCGTCTGTCCACTACTTCCTCCCCACTCAATCTATTGGAAGTTACTGTACAAAATTAAAACTTTGGAAACATAGTATTCAATTTTAACCCAATCGTGCTTACGTTAATTTTTTATTATTTTGACGTGTGTACATAATACAAGGGCATAATGTCCTTGTATATTTTTTGCAGCAACTTTCACAAAATACGTATCTCTTTCTCCAGTTCACTACGCTTATGTGTGTGCATGAGCCTTATTTTTTAATATTGCAAGAAAACATGGATGGGTCAGTGTACGGGTCAAAAAACACAGGAAGATGTAAAGAAAGAAAAAAGAGAAAGCATTGCGACACTTTCACTCTTGGAATACTTTGGTACGTGGCCCATGCATATTACTATTACCATTGCCACTGCCATTCCCGTTGCCCTCTACCTCTCCACGTGGACTTCCGACTGACTGACTGACTAGTCCGTCCTTTTAGAGTTTGTAATACAGACATGTATGCATTGTCCTGGGTCTATGTCTAGTGTACTATTCCATTCCCCAAACTCACTCCGACTACATTTTCTCCTAGTACGTACATATCTGTACATATGGAATTGACCTGGGAGTATGGAGTCGTGGAATTCGTCGTCGTCGTCGTGTCTATTACAGACTGGCGGGTAGAACATGGAGTGCAGCTGTTGTCCATTCGGTGAATCTAGTTCTCTCTCACATATAAGTTCATATAGAAAGACAGGGACAGAGACAGGACATACGGACATGAACACATGGAATGGAATGGAACACTTGATGTAACCTTTCCAAAAAGACTCTCATCCTGAGTCAGCAGTCCAACTCCATGATTCCAACCCAACGCCAATCCTTCTAACCCTCTACGCGTACATACAGAACACACACATGTACATATATTTGGAGAGCCGTCAGGCATTTGAATACGGACACCGTAACTATGTGTGGCGGCGGCGGGAATGGAATGGAATGGCAACCGTTCACTAAATTGAGTGGTATGACCAAATCCATAATTTGGGGGAGAGAGGAAAAAAAAGTCTAACTCTTGAAATTTGAGTGTTAAGGGAAGAAAGGACCAGAAGACACACATTTTCACGACAATTCAGACAAAGAATAAAACTACGCGTGGCGAGGATGACGACTTGATTCTCATTCAAACGTTTCTTTTAAATATTTTCTATCCCTTGTACTAGGAAGGTAAGCTTGAGTGAAATGAAAATTTTTGGAAAGAGAAATTTCATACGAGGGAATTTAACACTTACTTATCACAGCGAAGTGGCAAGAGACACTTGTACCAGAAATTAACGCCGGACTGACTTCTCGATAAAAATTCTTGTCTGTTTTTTTGTAAAATTGTTTGCCAATATACAAATTGGTTGGAAACTTCAGCCGGTCATGAACTATGAAACTTTCTCCACCTTGGCAATGGAGAAAGTTTTCAAGGATTTTTTTGATTTTGATTCCAAACTCATTATATTATTTCGATTGGGTGTAATTTCCGACCTTAACCAGACGGGATGAGTTTGTAAACTAACTATTGCGGGTGACTAAAACTTTAGCAACGTCTCATCCAAATCCAGACCCTTAAATATAGAAATGCATACACATAGTCTGTAGGAGTCTAGTTGTGTGGAAGTATATTTTGACATGACATGGTTCAGTTCATAGAATGTGTCTATGTATCTATGTATGTATGTCTGAGAGTCTTGGAAATCCAGTCCTTTCCTTCTTCACATTGTGTGTGTCCTCAACTTTCTCCGGAGTCCCGGGAACTCCTTCAACTCGTCAAAAATAGTCATGCAGCTGGAGGGAGTTGTAAAATGAGAGGAAGAAAAAAAGGAGGACGAGCATTCCGTCACATAAATAATAAGTCAACGAAAAATACTCAGCTGACTGGCTGAGTATGGTTCCGGTGCACGAGGGGAGATCAATGTATCTAGGTCTAGTGCACTATAGTCAGTTTTCACTAAAGGATTTCTGAAGGAAACCGATTTGAACACTCTCGTTTCACTTAACTACAATAGAATCACACTACATAAGTTTTTAAGGATATTTTTATAAAAGTTGCACTAAAAATAGTTCACTTTTTCGAACACGCATATTCTGGACATATACCACTCTAGTACAAAAAACTTTCGAGAGCACAAATTTTGAAAATTTATAATTAATCAATGAGAAAAATTTCAAAATTTATATGATTTCTCTTCCGTGTATCCAGTACGATAACAACATTAGAATTTATTCTGTAAAAATTGTCATCTGTGTTTTTAGACCCGGCATTCACAGTGGATCCGATGGACTGTGACTCGACCGAAGTTTTTGGATGCGTGTATTCCCCTCATTTAGTGTTGAATGAGAAAATGCAATTTAGAGATACAAATAAGGAAGGAGTTGGATCCAATGGGTACACACAATGTTTCTACAACTACTACTACGACTTCTACTTCTACTTTTCTACCTCGACCCACCTGAACCCGAACAGAAAAACAAAACGGAACTTTGGTGTTCAATAGATCACAATACAAACTTTCTTCCAGGGAACACTGCACTGCTGAGGACAAACAGAAATATAAATGAACAATGAGGTAATTAACCCTCACGGCACGGCACGACAAACTGAAACTGCATGGGCTCAATTCTTCAAACTAATTAGTAAGCGCTGCATCTATTTAGTACATTAGTGGAACCAACATTCAGAGTTGCATAAGATGCACTTGCACCCTTCCACTGCATCCTCTTGTTAAATGATAATTTATTTTGACTATTGATCTTGGTTTTTAATACCATTAATTAATCAGTCGATAATTTTGGTATAGTTTGCAGCCGCAAGGTTCTTTTTTCCAGCTTGAAATCGGAACCCAGTTTTCTTGGCAATTGGCAACTTCGGAAATCACTAAATTAAAGGCATGTGCTCATTAGGGGATGTGTTGTCACTTACTTTCAAATTTGAGTCTAGCCGGTGGGGAACAATATATAATAAGACCGAAATAAGCTGGAGCAGTACCAAATATTTTATTTACAGAGTGAATGAAAATTAATTGCCACAGGGTCCGGAAATCAACCTGTGTGTGCATATCCCAAGAATAATTAGGACAACGGATTTGAACCACCCTGTATGATATTGTATTGATAACTTTTGGGTTGGATAGAATAACGGTATAATTTGAGAAGGGTGAACATGAACATCTCTCTCTCTCTATTAATTGACGTTCGTCTTATCCAATTTATCTTCAAAGTGTTCGTATAGACGTAAGATTGTATAGAAGACTGGAGTAGGTAGAGTACACTACAGTATTCCGACATGACTCTTGGGAGAGGGGAAGAATCTGGGTAAATTGCATTAGAACCTCATTAAACCTGAGAACAGATTGTGGAAATTAGTCCCACGCCTACACTATATTATCAGAGTGTTACCTCCACGTACTATACATCCATATTCAAATTATACCCAACGCACACACGCTAACACCCAGAATTTCTTCAATCAGGAATATGAACAACTTTCTCCATTTTCAAATGGCTGCAGTACGCATACGGTGGGTAGAGGTAGAGCGGATTCCAAAAATTGTATCTTGTCAGATTGAAGATTAAAATTCGTAATTTTTGCAAAGTGCTTCCAATAAAATCCATGAGGTGGCGTATTTTGAGAATACCACGACGTGCGGCGACACCAGGTGGATTTTTGTTACCAGGTCAGGCTACAACTACGTACCCGGGAAACAAATCCGATGTCTGACTCTAAGGATTTACTTGAATATCTTACTGTAGAGACAGAAGTCTAAGGAAGAATAAAAATAAGATATGATCGATCATTGATACTCAAACTGGTCGGTCGGTCGGTGGGTCGAAAGTCGAAAGGGAACAAACAAACATAGTGAAATAACATGTAGGGTGCTTTTTTTTGTGAGTGACTCCATTTCATGTTTTACCACAAAAGAGTAATGTACACGTACGACTTGGGACTGACTGGTGTTCTTTTGAATAAATTTGAGTTCATTTTGAATGTATTTTTTCCATGAAGCAGAAGGAAGAAGAAGAAGAAGTTCAGAGATGACAAAATTATGCGACAGCACATTATACAAACGACATCTCCTCGCAAAAAAAAATATTTTACAGCTTGAGCAAGCAATCCAACGGGCCACGGCGGTTCAGTCAAAAGTAACTACAAAGAATGAATCCAAACTGTCGGGCTCTTTGTAATACATGGTGAGGTAGCTGTGACGGGCATGACCTTTAGTCACCTACCCTAACCCTAACAGTATTATCGCTTAAGCGTCTGGAAATATTTGTAAGTGCTTGGAATTTCATGGATGATTTATCAAGGGCTTAAACATGATAACTCACATGGGAAAATGGACTGATTCTTTTCTGCCTACTTGGTACAAGCCAGGCCGGAGATCGCCCATTTTTTTTCTTACAAACTGCATAGAATTTTCTCCCGTAAAAATTGGCCGAGGAAAAGTTCATCTGTGATTATAAAAGTCCCACAATAAAATCAATTCGGTCACAAATTGTAAAAAAAAATACATGAGAAAGTACACAGAAGGTTTGAATTTTTTGCATTTTTTTCTGTTATGTTATATCGGCATATTTTATATTGCATAGAATGGAAATGTGGATGCATAGAAAAGTAGGTGTGGTAAAAATAAGAAGAAGAGGAAGAAGAAGAAGAAAGGTCCGTCTAGAGTGACAAGTCTCATAGATTTGCATGAGTTGAGTGTTTGGTCTTGGTGTGAAGAAAGTGGAGATTTTCGATGGGAGGTCTTGGCTTGGCTGGAGAGGTGATTGAAGGACTTCCTAGGGACAAACAAATCGGGAAAGTTTGGTCCGAGAAAGTGAACTCATTTCTACACTACGTACAACGTACATGGGTGGGGACAGTGGGGGGATTGAAAATACTATTTTACCCCAATCCAATGTCTCACTGTCCTCATATAAATATATATAAAGTATATACATACATAAGAACAAAACTTGATACCAGAGTATATCTGTGCTAGAACTTTTAGAAATTTTCATTCATGTATAAGCATAAGGCTGTCCCGCCCGCCCAAGCCCCAGAGCTGGTGAAAGTAAATTCATAATAACTCAATTTTCCAATTTGTTCTCCTCTGATTGTTTTAACCAAAAACAAAGGTCATTGGGTCTCAAGGTTAACTCAATTTAAAAACAAATGGAGTTGTGAATACTCTACACAACGCTAACTTTCTCTCAGGATTACAGGGGAGAGAGTCAACAGTACTGTGCATTTGAGCTCTAGCATTTGACTTCGACTCCAATCCTTTATACTATAATTTTATGAAAATCTATTTTAAAATTTTTCAAACACAAAACTTTACAATTTTATTTTTTCTTTAGCTTGAACTGCTGCATGGTAGAATCCTAACTTTATTCTGGAATTCAGACGGTGTGTGTTGACTTGTTTAGTTTTCTATTTGGGACAGGATGACTGTACTGTGTGCTTTCTCTTCGTGACCGACTCCAGTCCACAGTCCACGGAGGATTCCTTATTTCTTGAGTCAACTTTTTCTTTCTCATCTCTTGTCTCCCTTAAATGTTTTTTTTTTCTCCTCAAAAGGGTCAAAACAAAAAAAAAGGCTGTTAGGGATTCTTGGCAGAGAGGGAAAGTCTTGGGACGTGAGTGTCCAAACAATCCAATGTAATGTGTCTCAAGGAAAGCAATATGTGCGCAGGGTTTTGGGTCCTAGCGCATCAACATCACCATCACCATCAGCATCCTCATCCAAGTCCCTGTCCGTGTTCGTGTCCTTTCTCTCAGATATTGTTACACAGTTTTCTAGGACAAGGAAACACAGGGTCCCACACAACCATTGTACATTTGAATTGCAACCAAGTTTCCGTATCCTTTATTTTTACACCTTGAATTAGTTTTTGCGGGACCCTGAATGGACTGGACTGGGTATTCTGTGTAGATGTGATGTGATGGTTGGGTTGTTTTGAAATGAGGAGTGTAGTGTAGTCGTGAGATGGATGACAGTGTATGAGTCATGACAAGGGTGGATGACAGTTACTCCTTGATCTCATCATCTTCCACATTTCTTGTCTGTACTCTGTACGTACGTACGTACTTTCACTCGTCCCGTTCAATGCGTCACGTCGCGTCGTCTTTGGACTGCTGCTCCTTTTCTCCGACCCAAAAGGACTCACACCCCCTCATACACATACATACACCCATCAACCCAATCAACATCATCTTTGACCATTCTCCCGTTAGCTTAGACTAGACAGTAGAGTAGGGAACGAAAACCCAAAGACAACTGTCTCTTTATTTCCCAATCTCTTGTTTCTGGACGTCCATGACAATGACAATGAGAATGACAGTCTCCTTCCTAGCTTCTCTCTCTTCCATCCTCTCTCATCCACGAATTATTCACAGCTCCTTGCTCATTGTCTTTCTAAATTACCTCATCTACGCTTTTATAACCCCAAATTTTCCACTCGGCAGTCGTCCACACTACTCAACACTTGGAATGGTCTTAGAAATGAAATCACAGCAACTGAATACACAACTCCGCCATATGCATCCACGACACACACGCACAATGACAACAACGCAAAATAAAACGATACCCTTGCTTCCCTATAGGCCACCTCAAAATTAGGTCCAGTTTTCTGTGGTCAACTTTCTCTCCTGTCACCTGTTGTGGGTTTTCCCTCATAGTTGAAATATCTACGCACAAAAATATGCAGAGATGTGTCTGTGTCAATTAATGGCATGACCTGTGTATATTTTTAACCTTACACAAAAAATCTATTAATACGACTATTGCGTAGTAGTAGAAGTTGTAGTAGTACAACAAATCCAGGACAGTGTAGAAAATCACATTACATATTTTGTATGTTGTTATTACAGGATGGTATGGATTACAGGTTCCGGATACAAAAGTGACAGGTTTTAGAGCTATGCTATAGCCTAGAGCCTTACAGCCTTTTTGATTCTAGATTACTCACACCTTATCCGTCAGTCATGTTGTACGTTCCACACACAACACACACAAGACGGATCTGGATCCATGTGCCATGTACCATGTACTATAATGTAAGTAGTCAGAAAAGTCGGTGGTTTTTATGAGACCCGATATTGCTATTGCTATTACTATTGCCGTCGTCACCGGTGGAACAAATAATGTAAAGTTGAAACTAGGTTAATGTGACTTTGATATTAAAATGTGGGGCAAAACGCGGTGGGTGAGTGAATGTGGTAGATTGTATTCCACACAGGGCTTAGACTTTGACTTAATGTCCCATGTGGAATGTGTATGAGGGTGTGCGTTGAGATGTGTTCGTGTACAAGGAACCAAATATGTATTGTAACGGTGCAGTCAGCAAATATGTACATCTTCGGTTCTTTGAGGAGTTCTGTCACGGAAAGTCTCCGCAGACTTTCACAACTTTCTCCATACACGTAATGGAGAAAGATCCGCCGTTTATGCCAGTGCACATTTGCGAGTTTTACGTCCAACATGGATAAATTGTGGAGTATTTTTTTAAGACGTACATATTTGGGACCACGTAAAGAGTTGTTTGCGAATGCCAGTAGTGTTTTGGATTGTCGGTAAGGGTTACTTAAAGAAAAAAAGGGAAAAAACTATCAGTTTGAGTGTAGTGGCCGTCGTAGTCGTACATAGTCTTTGGGTTAGGACTGGCAAGACTCCTTGCCTTTGCCGTTGCCTTTGCCTTTAGCTTTCCTTGTTTGCTACTTCATCGATTTCACCGGTGGTAGAACTTTGATGAGGTTATGATAAGCCAACTCGCGTGTTTGGTCTACTCTAAACAAACCATCGATTTCATCCACTTACACACCCATACATACATACACACATACACCAACTCACCTTTCTCTTCTCTCTCACGAGTCCCAGTCCCAAAAATGTTCTCTCTCTCTTTCTCTCTCTGGGCGGCCCTTTCTCCAACACTTGGTGAGGGAACTCAAATACAATACCCACCGCTCCTTCACCTTCTCTTTCTTTCATACTCACTTATTGTTACTCTCAACTCCTTTGTAAAGTTAGACGACTCAGGTGAAAAAATATGTTGACAGTCATACACACGTACTACGACTGTACTCTTAAGAAATCCCTCAGACTCAAATTCTTTCTCAATTTCAATTATTTATATTACATTCACTCACTGGATTCATATTTCATGGCCTTGTCACGTCACGTGATATGTACTCCTAACCTACTCTTACTCTACAGTCCTTAAGTTTCATAAAATTCTAATTTGTCAACTTGAGAAATGGTAAATGGTAATCCCACCATTTTTTAAGAGTGTATCTGATTCAACATTCCATGAAATAAAAACGGTGGGTTAAAAGTAAAGTGACAGTTATGAATGTGGAATGTCAAATGCTAGATTCTGATTCCTCATCAGTCTCGTACTTTTTTTCGTGTATAATCAACCATAGGGAATCTAAAAACTGTTTAAAAAATTGTGGAAATTTTTTGACATGCTTTCTCCTGCTTTCTCCAATTTCTTAACAAGTTTGTGGCTTGGAATTCTAGAGTTTTTTTCAAAACGCGTGGTCTAAATTCGAAAGATATGCTGCGGGGTAACTCAGCTGTTTGCAACACTGCATTTCTACAGAAGAGACACTTGAGAAAGTTCAGGTACTCACACCATTGGCTTGAAAAAAAAGGAAGGTCTGCCTTGCCTCCCTTTGATTTAAGTGCAGCTGTCGCGTGAAGGTCCGGAAATTGGAAACAATAACTCCCTAGTGCCTTGTTTGACAAATTATGTATCATGAGTTAAGGAGGAAGAAGAAACTGGTGAGAATTTATAGGGATGGGGTTCGGACAAGACAGAATACTTTTGATTACCCTGAGCCAGAGCCAGAGCCAAAAGGATCCAGGGTTTACAAGATAGTAGTCCACGAGAGATAAGTAAAATGGGGGAGAGAGGTAGTAATAGTAATACATACGAAAAAGTCTGCATGTGGGTTGTGTGGCGAGGGAATACCTAGTAATAGTAAAACGTCCAACATCCGATATAAATGATTAAAATAAAGGTCATAACCACTTTCTTCCACGTACGTACGTACGTACACCCTCATGATCTCCAACTACTTTCTCCCTATCTCTCACACCAAAATTTTATTTACTATCAAAAGAGATTCCACCTTTATATATTGGTTCACTCTCAAAAAACACCTAGGAAGCTCCAAGATGCAGGAGTTTAATGCTATCTAGCTACATAATCGTTCCCCGTGTGTGCATTTAGAGCGTGCGTGCGTTAATGAATTTTTAATAAACTTAGTTTTGCTATAATCGCTTAGATTCATGCACAATCATATATCAGAGGTGAGTGACTTTCACTTTCACTTTCACTTCTAAAAAAATTTAAGTATTTTTTAAATTAACCTGCAAAAAAATTGAGGAGATATGATGATTCTAAGAATTTTCTATTTAAGTAGTCCCCCACTGTAGTATTTCTGACTAAGGGCATAGGATAAGGATAGAAATGGTAAATTAGACTGATCATGGTGTTTCCAACCTTGAGACTCCTAATCCTGACATATTTCCTTACCCTCGCTTCCCTACCTCATTTACTCCTTTTCCCATCACAATTACTTAAACAAATAAAACCGTATGGGAGTAACGAGTTGGGAGTGAAAGTTTTTGAAAGGAACTTTCTCCCAAAATTGACTTGATTACAAGTGAAGTCTGAGCTGAAAGCCCAGACCCAGACCTAGAACCAGAACCTGTGTCTCTCTCTGTCTCTGTCTATGGGATTCCAATTCCTACACATACATACACACACACTTCCACATCTAATCAAGTGGGGAGGAATCAGGAGATTTTTTTTTCACTGGAGAAAACACTCCAACTCCTAGTGACTCAATTGCCAATTACGTTCGGTAGAGGTTGGAGGATGAACTCTCCGGCCCTCTGAATAATTGCAATCTCTCTCAATGTAATGAAGATCACAAGAAGATCAAGTTTGAGAGAGAATAACGGAAATCAAGAAACATACAACTTCAAATGTTAACAAAAATTTAAATGAGTGTGTGTAAACACAAGGGCGTTTATAGAAGATTTAACGAATGGCTGATCATTTTAGAAGCAGACGTTCCGAAATATATTCTATTTTATTTCATTGTTCCTTTATAAATTATTATATAATTTGCCATCTAACTCGCGTGTATTCGAATTCTGAACATAAATAGTATGACATAAAAGCCCATGCCTTTGCTAACGACACTCTTTGAAGGAAAAGGTCTAGGAATCAAACCCAGGTGATGACAACCCGAGCTGAGCCTTATCAGGTCTTAAAACATTAAATAGGTTTAAACCTACCTATAGAAAAACTCATAAAGCAAAGAACAAATGATTTGATCTATTTTTCTCACTTCCTCCTTTTGGCAAATCATATGAATTTAGTGAGCATAAACATAAACCTCGTTCCTTTCATTTTTTATGAACCAATTATTTGTTTGCATATGAATATGCATACATAAAACCTCATTTCCTTTAGTTCTCTCTACCAATCGGAACAAAGAGCAATTTAAAACAAGGGAAAATCCGAAACCGAGTTTTCGGAGCAGTTCACCTTTTCAGTCAGTGCATTGTACATGTAATATGTATGTGTATACAGAATCTACGCATTATTTTCTCTCTTTCTCCCTTGCATTAATTAAATTTACTGGGTTGTTGCTTTTCCTTTCCTTTGCTTTTGCGGGTTGAAAAGGAAGGAACAATCTTACAAGAACAATCATACAAGTTAAGTTGGTTTTAGTAGGAAATGAAACTTATGTACAGGTTGTTCCAGTTGTATATATGTTCTAGGCAATCTACACATTTCGGAAATGTGTTCAAAATGACTAGGCCATGTATAAACATACATTCGCCGCTAAGATAATGTTAAAGATTCTCCAATAGCAACAGAACGGTTGGGTGTACAATAGAAAATTATGCAACAGTTAATTAAATACAAAAATCCAGAGCTAATCATAAAAATTCAAAAATAGTTTAAATTGATAAAAAAACCAGTCAATATTTACATGACCTAGTTATTATAAACATGACCTAAATATATATATTGCCTAGAACATATTGTATTATATGTATATTAAGGTGGAGTTGGAATCAATAAACGAGTAACTTGACGTTTAGACTTGACTTTCTGGTTTTTGGACTCAAATATACAGTACGGTACACACACAAGACTCAAAGTTAAAGTTCGATTAAAGCCAAGTAAGGAAGAGATAAGGAGTTAATGTGTTTCTCTCTCTCTCTCTCTCTCCAGACTTTATTGTACCTTTGACCTCGGGGAAAGTCCAGTCCAGTCCAGTCGTCCGAGTGAGAACTGAGATGTGAATGCTTAAGTAGTTTTTTGGTAGAAAATGCCCAGAAGAGTCGGAATCAGAGGACCCCTGGCATTTAGCCGTCAGTCTCGTCCCACCTTATACAAAGCATAATGTACCACCCGATCCGATGTACATGTACTGCGTACGGTACGAATACGAACATTATATATTTTTCCCACAGGTTGATCTGCCGGACCGGTGCGGTGAGGTGTGTCGTCGCCGTTGCTGACTTTCATTTCATTTCACTTCTACCTCAAGATTGGTTCCTTGGCTTGGCTCAACCATAAAGGGCTGAATGAGATAAAAATCTTAGTCTTTAGCAAGACCGTCACGAAACTCATAGTTCTCGTCTGTCCCGCAAAGAATCCAAAGAAAGAGAGAAACAAAGGTGGACTGGACACACGGACTCGGCATTTCGCCGCCCGAGTCCTGGAAAAGTGAACAGTCGAAAGGTGCCGAGATTTTCCTCATGAATTTCACTCCATATCCATTTTGTGTGAAATAATGTAAAATATACATTCACACATATTGTCCGGAGAAAGCAGGAGTTAGACGCCTGGCAACGTTACCGTTGTGCTCTTTCTATTACTTTTTTTGTGTCCAAAATAAAAATACTTTACCCCTGACGGGAGCGGGTGTCCTGCTCTGGGTGAAACCGTCCACCTGCACGCGACCCTACCTCCGTCTCCCATACATCAAATTTTACGATAAGTCTTGAATGACTTCATAATAAGTATACGAGGAGGAAAAAAACGTTTCCCTTCATCCAGCCCAATACTTAGGATTAGGTTTTGTGAATTTTACATGCAAAGTATGTGTGAATGTGTAAGTCTAATATTAATGTTGTACTGTAAGTACACACAGAGAGAGTGAACGAAAAGATCGAATTTCAGATCAAAATGGCGTTAGAAACTCTCCTGTCGGTGTCACTCATTGATGCTCAGGTCGAGATCGAATAACCACGCCCTCTATGTAAAAAAAAAACAATGGCAATCGGTAGCCATAATAGTGCCAAATTCTATATACCCACGTCCTCTATCCATAAGACCACGTGACGTGGTTAGTCTGAAGTATTTGATTTGATTTGGTTTGATTTATTTATTAGCGTGATATCCAATGCAGTCGTACATACAAGTATGCTTATCGATTGTCTCATAATGGCAACACAGAATTCTCGAGGTCAGAGGTCAAATGAGCCAGTCAGTATTAGAAAACACTGTACAAAATTTAATAGCCATTCACGATAAATTGAATATTAAAAATATTAGACTACTTAATACTCGAGCGGGCAAGAGAAAACAAATGACGGAGTTTTCCTTTGTTTCTAATATTTTTATGCAAAAGCATGACCTGTGTTTTGGAGTGTGCATGTGTGCAGAATACTGTTTGCCAACATATACATTCACATTGCACACACACATGTGTGTGTGTGTGTGTGTGTGAGTTTAGAAAAGGCAGAGCTGGACTCACGCATTCCTCACATATATCAAGCCCATGATTACAAGGATCGTCACACACGATTGACAGGAAACACACTTTTAGTTTGATTGAACTAAAAACCTCATAAGTCATCATAATTAATACCTTGGCTTAAATACCAAATCTTTTCAAAACAACTGGGAATGGAATGGAAGTTCTTGAAAGAAACGGAGTGGGCGTTAAGACCGACAATTTTTTATTACGTACGAGTACGTACACTACATACGCTAAACTCCATTGTACAGGACAGGAATACAAAATGGACTTGTAGTGTCAAAATTACATGCATTATTTAACAAAGGAAACAGAAATCATGGATTTTGATGGGCGTAACAATCTAAGACTATGACCCGTGTCGTTCAGTGCTAATTTTCTTTTGGAAACTTTTGTAAAAATTTTACATGCAAGGTTTTATGAGTAGAATTACAGAATATGTAAATTCACAAGAGTACCCCTAGTAATAGGAAAACCTATCACTTTATATAAAGCAACGACCAGGCATTGTTAGTCGGAAAGAATATTTGTAGTATTTTGTAGAGTGTGGAAATTGTGAGCAAGGGTACGTGTAGTGGGAAATATGTTGTAAATTACTCCGGGTTCCGTGCCTCCGTCACATCTGAGCATGAACTCCATGCCCCACAAAAATTTATTTACTCAACATCCGGTTTTTCTTAATGGTATAAATATTTATTAAACTCGTACGTGGAATAATGGGCATGCAGAGTGTAAGGGACTTACTAGAATTGGAACACTTACTCTTTAATCTGACTACAATCCACACTGATTTAATAGACCCAACAACACATTCATCATTTTGCTTTCTAGGATAATTAAATAAAATTTTGAACTCTAAACAAACACGTCAGAAGGTTGGTGGTTTGCATTTTGCATTATACAGTAATTAAAAACTCATCCTACTACTAGGGGTAAGTTCTCCCAGGTCTCGAGCGTTGGAGAGTACACCAGAATTTAATACAATTTTTTTGCGCGTAGCTCATGACTGTTAAACTAAATTGAACAATAGGATTTATGGACATTTTATATTTTTCAAATGCTTGATGTCTACGAGAACTACGGAATTTAAGAAATTTGAAATCAATGCAATGCACGAGGAAGAAGTTAAACAGTAACAAAGTGAGGGAAGGGCGGCCATGGCTACTCCACAGTCATTTGCACCTGACCCCACCCGCAATAACCGTTTCAAATAGCAAAGTAGTAGAAGTTTTTGGAATGTGGTCTTTGGCCCTGACCGGTGTCGTGTGTGTGTGCGTTTGTGCAAAAATGTAGACCCGTCAGTAACACTTCTAAGAGTATTTGTGTGGAAAGGGCCGCACAGTAAAATTCGCCCAATTTTTCTGAGATTTTGATCGATTTTTGTAGATATTGATAACTTGATCTGTCTTTCGTAGCATGGTGGAGTTCAATCTCTAGGTCTGACACTATAATATTGTCTCTAGTACAATATTAAAAAAAAATATTGAGCTAATTATCAATATCTTAAAAATTTTCACTATGGTAATTAATTACAGCGTTAACCTAATAAATTAAGTCATGATGGTCCAAAATGATAATAAATGGCCCCTGACCAAATGTAGAACCGCGACTGAATGAGACCTGCCTGTACGTACTGCATGTCTTTGGGAACCGTACCTGTCTAAGTATTTACCTGAGAAAATGGTCTCCTTTCGTGACCAAGTCGTTCATGTTTCATTTCTTCCTTATTGCTTGAGTCCGAAGAAGACGAAGAGAAGAAAAAAAAACTTTCTCTGAAATGAAAGTAAAGACTGTGGACTTTACCTACTACTAGTCCCATTCTCCCATTCACCTCCACGATCTTATTACTCATTTAAACTCCCAACTTCTCACGGACTCTATAAAACCTTCGCGACTCACTTTTCCCTCCCAGTACGTACGGAACGACTCTACTCCGCTCGTCAATTCGCCCAAAAATATCAAAAAAACCCACACCAGAAGTCTACGAAGTCTCCCGGATTTATCCTCCAGGACTTTCACACACTCTACTGGAGAAAGTAAAAACCCAGAGACTCCGGTGAAAGTCGTTCGCGGGAATGCCGCTAGGTAATGTGTGAGAGTTTGGAGCTTAATGCAAGAGTAGAAATCAAAACGATCTGGACGGTGGACTTGAATAATAACTGGCAGCCTAAAATATCGTGTGTAAATATCATAAATAGTACTATAGAAATTAATGCTCAATCTTTTAAAAATATTTCTTTCTACTGCAAGCTTCACTCAATTTTGTTCATCCTGAAGTCTGATAAAATATTAGTGTGAACGTTCAGAGTGACTGGATTACTTTCCATTTGCCCTTGCGAAGGAGTTCTTGTGTCACTCCTCAGATTATGTGGAAGCTCAGGTAGACAAAGTAAAGTAAACATGCTTAAAATTACTATCAGTAATTTTTAGTTAAACGGAACTTTGGTTCGTTCAGTGAAATGGAAAGGAGTTGCCCGTACCACTGCCGAATACCAGCCCAATAATTTAAACTACACTGCACGGGGTAACAACAACGATTGCTTCATCATAAATTAGTTTAAAAACCGCTGTCAGAGAAAAAAATATGCTGTAATTCAAATAAAGGACATTGTAACTGAACTACGTCAGTCTCTGCGCTTTCACTTTATTTTATGAAACTTTCCCGAAGAAAACCGCCAAGCCAGAGAAAGGCTCAATCGTCAACCTGTGGGTTTTTCCTCAAATCACTTGCAGCGATGTGCGTAGCAGTCAAGAGAGGGCGGGTGAGAGCTAGAGTGAAAGTCATGGTGAAAGTTGCGGAAAGTTGAGGAAATATCTGTGTGTACTTTCCGCAGACTTTCTTGATATGATATTAACAAATTCTTATGCGGTTTTCAATTACAGATGCCCGTCGCAGAAATCCATGATTGCTTACTTATATTTTTATATAAAAAATACAACACGACTCAAAAGAATTGATTTTTGATGTAAAATTTTGCTTACCTGTCAATTGTTAATCCATAGATAAGGCGAGACATGAAATGATAAAAAAGGAGAATATTGGTTTTAATTATTCTTATTTTTTGACGTATACTAATGTTTGTCCGAGTATGAGAATGAGTCATAAATTCAAAGAATGTCAAGGAGAATAATTAAATATGTTTACATAGAAAATAATGGGATTACTAGGACACTTGTTTTAGGAATGTTGGGAATGTGAGTGTACGCGTACCCTAATGTTTTGAATTAATAATGACCCGCTATGGAATGTTTCCTTATTATGATGCGTTTGTTTATGCGTGCAGAATTCTTTACGCAGAAAGTAGCGAGTGAAATTATGAGTTGGTGTACATGCATATACATAATAAGAACGCATGCAAATGAAAAGTGACTATTAAGTCTAATCTTAGATATCAAAATACCAGCCAGCCTACTTAAATTGATTTTTTTTTGTTTCTACAAGGACAGGAATTCCATGTCCGCCTTGGCTTTCTATTTCTGCTCCAAATTACAGAATGAGCGCCAAGCTCTAGAAAATTCATGTACCGGACCAGTAAGTCCAACTTAGAGTTAAGTAAGAAAGTTGTCTTGGAAGAGACCGAGGAGGAAAAAAAATTCTTATAGACTAGAAGACTGGAGGACAGCCCTCCTATTAGTCCCATTATCTTCACAGTGAATAAGAAAAGGAAGTCCCGTGGGAAGTCTAAAATTGTTGAAGAGTCTGTACATAGTACATACAGCTCACCAGAAATAAAAAAGAAACGGAAAACGAAGAGTTAGTTGGAGGTTGTTCAGTCAAAGACGACTGACTGACTCTTTTTTATTGAGAGAGAGAGCAAATAGGAAACTCACTTCAAATGATACAGATACAAAAAAGTCTGTCGTTTTCAAAATGAGGTAAAGAGCCCCCCGTCCCCTCTTTACTTTGTTATCTCAATAACTTTTTTTTCGTCTCTTTGGGTCCTAATTTTGTGAGGAAGTGGATCATTCAGAGAAAGCTTGAGGGAAACCTGGAATGTGCCAAGTCAGGGGTGTCAAATAAGTATCGCCATCCCCAAGGATATCAGGAATCGTAATATATCTCTCGGACACATCTTTAGAAATCTTTAGTGAAAACTGATCTGTGTCCAAAATTCCGTGACCTTTTGGTTTCGTGAGCAAAAACATGATTTTTGATTGATTGAGCTGAATTTGAAGTTGTTAGCTTGTAAATAGACTGAACATATTTATTTGGGACCTTGTTACGCCATAAAACGTAACAACGTGGGAAAATGGAGTCAGAGGAGAGGAGTGCAGTGCAGTAGAGGGCACTCGTGTAATCATTTGATAGAGAGCGGAATGGAGAGAAATCCGATTATCGTTTGAAGTGCTGTCTATGTATGTATACATATGTAACATGGTGAAAGTCGAAAGTCATCACAAACGGGATATCCCTCTGGACCGACTGGTCATCTCATCTCTTGAATAATATCCTTAGGAAAGGATTTGATTCATAGTATTCCCAAAATAAATTTGTACAATCCATTCCCGACAAGCACTTCTGACAAGGGAACCACTCTAAGCGCTCAGTAAACATAATTCATAATTCAATGAGTTTATTCCCGTGTTGCTGATATACAATAATTTATTGTGAGACTTTGGTTTGACTTATTTCCTGCAATATTTACTCCCACTGTTAGTTGAAATGATGCTTTCCAAAAAAAATACATGAGACACTTTTAACGCATCAGTTCGCAAGTCCAGCCTTACAGAAAAGAAAAGTCTTCTCGAAGGTACAATGCGAATAGTGATTCTTTCAAAGAGCCATCACTGGAGTATCACTCAGTAGTGATACCCTGCTAGACCTCACTAAGGTTGAGAGGAAATTCATGAATTCTTTTTACGATTTTTGATGGTAATTTGTAATGACCATTAAAGCTTTACAGTCAACCATTGCCGAAGCCTATCATTGCAAATGGAATACTTTTATGAGCAGCAAGTTCACTGTGGCGATGTAGGAAATACTGTACCGGGTTCAAATACTCCCCGATTCATTTCGTAATTCCTTGTACTGTCCTATCCTAATACAATAATTTGAAGTTTGTTAATATTATTCAATGTGTCGGGCATTTAGATTAATAATAATAGAATAAGCACACAACCAAGCATTCCAAGGACCTACACTTGCGCATCTCGCAACACATTCTAAAATTAAGTGCTTGTAAAGGTAAAGTCAATTGAGAATCAGTCGGGGAGTTATTTTAACTTCCAACTACGAGCTACCGTGACGAAAATAAATGTCTTTATACACAACGTAAACGTAAACGTAAAAAACCTTGGGAAGGCCTTGTGTGTTTCAGGGCCATATCTGAGAATGAGGAAACAAAAATAATAACACGGTGCTGTAAATTCATATTTCACGGGGAACCGTCGAGTTAGCACCACCCCGCCTCACTTTCCCCGGCGTTTTTCTTTTCTCTCTCTAAAAAACTCTCAACTTCCGTGCAGGTAAAAATAAAATACATACAGAGCACTGCACAGGACCAAGAAAGAAAGAGTAGTGTGTGTCTACACTACGTTGACTTGAGTAACTTTCGGTGTGGAACAGAACAGAACAGGGAAAGCGATACCCGTCTGCAGGTAATCAAGTGAATGATACCCTCCCACTTTTGGAAAAAGTAGAAGGAAAAAAAAATACACCGGAGGTAAGGTTAACCGATCAGTTAGGTATATCTGACGTGCAAATAAGTAATAACACTATATGTACATACATACATATGTATATGTATCGTATAGTGCGAATCCATTGCATTTGCAGTGCAGTATCCAAATTTTATTTTATACCAGTTGTATCGTATCGTCGTATTGTATCTCGTTGTCACAGGCGACGTGTCAAATCAGGCTAAAGGTCAAATGCAAATCAAACGTACTATTTTGAAAATAGCTCTAGACAAATACAAAAAAAAGCAGCAAAATTATTACTGCTGTTTTAATGTATAAATTAATTTTTTTCTATAGAAACTTCTAGAGATTTTCCTTCATTTTTTGAGCAATTCCACCCAATGATCTACATGCATAGAAATTTGACCTTGACACCACTGAATTGACTCCTCGTCCGTGACACGTACATAAGAGAAGAGCAGTCGTGCATCGGATGATCGTTCTCAGATTTGAATTTATAGCTAGGAGCAGTAGAAGTGGAAGATTAATGTGTTTAGAGGAATGGATGTTTAATGTTTCGGGAGGAAGAAGACAGCACAGAGTCTGAGTCTGAGTCTGAGGGAAAAACACCTGGAGACCTGGGAAAGGTTAAAGAAGTAATGAGAAGGATGAAGGCTAGGAATCCATTGTTAGAAGAAGAAGAAGATGTGTGGACTGAAAACTGGATGAGACTGTTTATACTTATACGAGAAAAAGAGGAGGATGAATTTATTCCAAGGGAAAATGGATGTGAGATGTGCGATGTGCGTATTATTCTATTCTACTCTCTCCTACGACTACTTTTCCCACCCGCCCCTGCATAATCTGTGTGTCAAGGAGAAAAAGAAGAGAAACAAACAAAGGGCGGTGGATGAAGTTATCTCCCACGTTAGACCGTCGTCATGAAGCATGGCTTATTTCACATAAAATTTATGACAGGAGACTATGCCACTATATTGTATTGTAGTGTTCTGTGCTGTTCCTGTGCATGGCATGTGGTGCTTTCTCCCAACTATTTTCATTGTATTGTGTTTATAAGAGTTGGAGGCATTAGGCTGAGGCTCCCGCCAAAGCGTTTGTTGCTTTTGGTTTCTAGGCCTGCCTTTTTGAAAGTTAGGCCAACCAAGTCAGTAGGAGATGAGATGACTCCATGTGGATGTGGATGTGTATGTGTATGTATTCACTATACAAGGTTTACAATATATAATCGTCCGGGATACTCTAGAGATATTTCAATGTCCAAACCGAAAAGCTCCTAGTCATGATCTTCAATTTGATTCACTACAATGCTTTCTCTTTTCCCAGTCCAGTGCCAAGAGATTTTCTTCAGAGAGAGCGAGAGAGTGACGAAAAGCATTTACGGAAATGGAAAAAACTGTTCTTGGCTAGACAACGACGAAGACGACGACTTTTCTCGTCTAGCTAAGGCGGGAATCGGTTTCTCAGTGTGTGCGTGCTTGGGATCAGTTGAGATTTGAACGTGGACGCAGAGGGAGGGAGTGACATAATTGCAGAAAAAGGGTCTGGGAAAAAACCGAAAGAGAGTACGGGTTTTGAATCAACATGAAGGAGAGACGATGGTTAGTCAATCCATACGAGATTGGTTTGAGAGATCATGATGTCTTTGGATTTCTTTGTGGACGAATATTTATGCTACTCCATATATTTGTTTTGTTGGAAAAGCCTCAGAAACTTTTTGTCGAAGGTGAAAATATCCGAGGACGGCCAGAGCCACTGGTTTTTATAAATAAATTATTAACAGATTTCTCCACTTTTCAGACAGAGTTGTTCTAAAAATTGAAAGTGGATCCGTAAAGATTACTTGAGGTAAGGTTATTGGTTTTAAATTGATGTCACAGGAATGACTGTGGTTTCTAGAACGGGTACATTGACCTCATTACCTTGGTTAGAGGCCTAGGTCATTAGTTTTTCTTTGAAATGGGCGAATGATACTGGTTTCTCGAGTCCCAGATGAGGCCAAAGACATTAGTGTATTCTAAAGGGGGCTATTGAAATGAAATGGTTTCTCAAAGTCAAATTGGTGTATGAGGAGCAGTTTCTGAAGCATATGCTTTAGAGAGCCAATGGTCTGGTTATAATAATATAAGGAGCACCTTGACGGCAACTATCGATAAGTAAGAATGATTTAGCCTCGTTTGAATTCTGTGAGGATAAACTTATTTTAACTGCATCATTTCGTAGACGAAATGAGATTTCCTTATTTTAAGAATGCTTACCACGTTTTTAAAGTCAAATGGAATGAAGACGAACAAAAAAAAACTATTTTGGAAAAAAAAAGTTTCTTCACCCTACGGAAAGGACATTAGAATTAAGAGAGACAAAGTGTTGGGACTTGGACGGAGACCGAATTGTCCCATTTGTTGTCTTGTTCGTGAACGGTAGTATATAGGGAAGTGAGTGTGAGGTTCCAAGACATGGGGGATTCCTTCCTCAATATCACTTGCTCTAACTCTGTTAACTTATTTTATTTAGACTTATGACCCGACCCGTTGACAAAAACTACTTTCCCACCACTGTGGCTACGAAGCCAAAGACGACGACGACGACGACTTCCTGAGTTCCATATCGTACTGGCTATAAAGTACCTTCAAGTTAAAATTTATTGTTTTCTAGGGGTTTGTGTGATTTACAAAAGGATTTTCTTAAATTGCGATTGATACACACGAGTTAGCGGACTGTGTTTCCCCATTATTGTTAGTGTACTATAAGTTTCCATAATTGGGGAACAATTTAGGTCCTCTGGCTCACACGTTCATGTACTAACCCTTAGTTTCCAATACCAAAAATACTCATGACGCGGCCTCTAAACAGGCAACGGACCATTTTCAAAATAGGCCAGAAAATATACCCCTAGTAGTAGGAAAGTACTTCATTGGAGAGAATCGACTTTAGATCCTCCAGAATATATTGTCTGTCCGGGCGTATCGAACACGTAACACACAACATAACGAAATAAGTGGACACAAAATGTTTCGACGAACAGCGCGCTTAAATAAAAAATGGTGTTTCTTGCATAGGATTCTTCGTGTTCCACATTCACCGGGGATATTGAATGAATATTGAAGTATGATGAATTTTTTTTAGCTTTAGCGGATGAAACGGTTTTTTTGTCCAAACACAATCAAACCCTTGCATATTAAAAACCTAGAACGGACGAGTAATTTCCTTACGCCTGCCTTTGAGTTACATACAATGAACGGCATTTTTGAAATGAAATACAAAACACCCTGCCCTAAACATACGGTCGTCGTCGAACAGCGACGACCACTCAATAATAGTTTTTGCAAAAAATATTTTGCGGGTGACATGCCACTGCCATCCAAATACATACAACATGAGTGTAACAACCATTACGACTACTACCTGGACATTATTACAAAAAATACAGAGCCCAGAGGAGCTTTGAATATTTTTTTCTCTCTCCCCCCTCTCTCTCTGCATGAAAAAATCTACCTCAATTCAAAATTGGATATAAGAGCCCTAAAGGGCTCAAGAACCCATCAGAGCATTCATAATGTTAAAAATGACGTTCTCGCGTGTCATTCATTCATCTTTACCTGTACAGTCCGTACAACACAAGATTACATACAAGGATCTAGGGGCTAACTCCAGTCAGTCAGTCTTATTTCTCTTGAGATAGATTGTCACGCAGTTAGAAATTCTAGTCCTCTCTTTCTCTCTCTCTTGAATACGATACGATACCATACGATACGATACACAATTTCTTTTTCTCTCGAATACATAAATAGTGTATGGGGTGGTTCATAACTTCTCCCCACCTGTAAATTGTACAGCCAAACCAGGAGGGATTTTATACTCGGTAGATTTTCCATAAATTTTCTCTCATCCTTTTTCGGAGAAAGCTGACTTTCTCCAAAAATTTTCCTTCTTTGAAATTTGGCCATAATTTTAAAGTTCCAGTATTGAGAAAATATATGGTTTGTAAAATCCTGAATCTGTGCCACCCTGTAGTACCTGATGGGATAGAATGACGCGGGCGACCTGTGTGGTCTGATATGATATGATGTGATGTTATTTTTTTTTGGTTTTAGTTACATTTTTTCATGAGACTCGCGACTCGTATACATATAGAGTGTATGGGGTATGAAGCAAATACAAACATAATATTTTATACAGACAGAGCCGGTTTTTTTAAGAGAAAAGCCGAAGCCGTGTGTATGACTGTACCTATGTAGTTGTACCTTGTACGTAAAAATGAAGGGAGTTGACTTTGGGTTTGTTCAAAGTGAAATTCATGATATCCACGGAGAAAGTTGTTTTCTCTCGGGCAGTCCAGTCCAGGACCATCCTATCAAACGAACTCCGACCTAATAATAAAGTCAATTCGAATGCTCTTACTTCTGTTTCTGTTTCTGTTCGTGTTCCGTTGCATTACATTACATAACATTGGCTGGGCACTGCACTGGGCAGTGGTCGAAAACCACATTCAACCACCAAGAAGAAGAAAAAGAAAAAAGCGAAATCCAATCACCACGCCGCCCCATCCCAATCCCAATTCCACAAACTCAAAGGCTAGACCTGCACTGCAATGCATAGCCGGTCAAAGTCAAAAGTCTTACATGTACTACATAAATTGACTACTCCGTGTCTACGAAATATGCGTTACTTAATCCCATCTAAAAATTCATAAAGAAAAATTAATGCTCGGGGCACTAAAGATTCCACATTTTTTATGACATATGTTATTATAAGTTTTGTAATGTTAATCTCTTGTGACTACAGAAACTAATTTTATTGGCAGTGCTACTATACTTCCATGGGCTTAAAATAATAGGTGGTTCTAGATTTTCCAAGCTTCGCCAAAGTTAGTCCAAAATTGGGCAATAAGTAATTGTAAATTATATGAGTGTAGAAGAAGAAAAATCTTCTTAAAATTCTACTACACGAGGAATTCTATTAATTTAAGTGTATTTGTGCACAACTATTTGAGAAGGTGAAAATAAACAGTGGGTGAAAGCAATTTTGAGTGAATTGACTTCAACCCACTCAGAGTGACATACATACATACACATACACATAGAATAAGCCTTCAATTTTGTATCTGGCTTGGATCGATGCATGTCTGGTTAGTTGTCCTACATGTACATTACATGAGTACATGAGTACGTGGATGCATATTCTTTCAATTTATGGGAGACAGAGCCTGAGAAGTGTGAAACTTAATACATAAAAGTCAATATGACTAGGTCAGTCAGTTCAGTTCAGTTGAGTACAGGAGTATGTATGAGACATGGAATTGGACTACATACTACATATGCACTACAACTTGTACATTCTCCGCTACAACAAAGCATGATGGCATGTAATGTAATGCAATGTACTGGAAGTTGTGGAAGTTGTATCCTATCCAATACATGTAGATATGGGAAATCGTCTCCTTCGGAAACAAGTATTTATTGATCCTAGACAAAATATTTATTACGAACAAGGAAGATTGGAGAGCTTGTTGGAATATGAATATTTTGTACTTTCCATTGCATTCTCTACATACAGACTGTGCAAAGAGAAACCCATTCTAGATTTAGGGGTCATGGTACATTTTTTACATTAGATCTAGTCTATTGATGCGATACACCATAATTGACTATGGTCGTAAACGGTAAACCTAAAGCACGCGTAATCAAACATCATCCAGCCAATTTTCTTTGGCATAGGAATTTCTGTGATCCGAATATCTTTTGACCTCTCAATCCAAGAATATTGGAAAGGAATTGGTAACACTGAATAGACTCACGTTATTATACGATGAAATAGATTTAACGCTAGGGATACTTTTTAATTATTGTAAAAGCAACTCAGTTTGACACGCTATAAAAGCAAAGGAGAGAGATGAGAAGGATAAACCCTCATACGTCCTGTCCCGTCCCGGCCAGACCGTCTGAACTAATCGGAAGACTGAAGACACCTTTAAATAATTGATTGAGCCAAGACACTATTGACTGAGTTAATGGCATTGCCTATGACCATTAATTTTAACTGGTTAGCTTTGCACGATGAATAATAAATAGAAATACATGTGGCGGCGGTCGACTTCAAACTTCAACGTCACTCCAGTGTCCCATCATCAAAATATTCGGTGACGCCGCATTCAGAGACAAACTAAAACAGCCAGAAAAAATATTACCGGGTTTGGGCCCAAGTTCACATGCACCTGCTAAAACATGTACTAATTTTGAGAGCATCTACTACCCGAATGGTAAGGCCCACTTTAAAAATTCCAGAACATCAGTTACACAAGGCTTCACATCAGAATTGAACGACCCAACCATGACTAAAAATTTTAATGTAAAAATTTGTCGACCGTATCTTATTTCTACTTGGCCTACTCTGGAATGTTGTACCATCTATAATCCTGGAGCCCTAATAAATGAAAGATTTTTGACATTTATGAAAAATTCATTCATTCTCATTCGGAATTTTACTAAAAGTAATTGCATATTGCATCCGAACATATCTAGCACAGCATCATTTTGATATTTCTTAAATTAAACTCGAAATTGGAATTTTTGGTTTTGAGGAAATATTTTTATTACTAACCACTACCACAATGAGACGCTCCAACGCTTTAGTCTTCTCGATATTAAAATTTAGATTCAAGTCTTCCAAATATAAAATTCCTTTAGACTATTGTAATATTTTAATATTGTATTCAGTACTCTTGAAATATTTTGCATAAAGTCCAAACAAAATTAAATTTGAGACGACCGGGCGTATAATTCCAGTTTCTTTTTCTCTTGTCGCGCGGTTACCACTGTTTACCAATACCCTTTGGTAACTCGGTAAATACTTCACAAAATAATAATTTTTATAGTCTGGATTCTAATTATATTTTTCCACTAAGCAATACACATGCAGAGTCTGTCAGTATTTTGACTTATTCATATGCGTGCGTACATCCATGTCCTTCACATTGAAATAATTTGTCACATCACATCTTCCATTCCAACGTGTCAAATTCCTGAATAATTTGCAACGTACTTGTAGATCCACTTGTGGCCATATAAACCACATGAAATGTTTTTGAAGAATCACTTCAACTCCTAAATGACATTCCAAAATTTACCATGTAGTACTTTTACTATGTCTGTCTACGTCCATGCACCGCACGTGCACTTAATTTCGACTACCAGCTTAATGGAGGCCCAAACTTTAGCCAAGTAAAATTTAGGGTGTCATAATGAGTGTACATAAAGGGAAGGGAATGGAGGTAGAAGAGGAAGGGGTTGTTGGGCTGCATATGCAAAAGCCCTATCATTTGAATGATGTTTTTATTACAGGTTCTTATCATCACTTGAATGGAGAAAGTTGGAGCCCCCACAACAGCTCCATTAAGCTCCAATACCACTCCAACAAAAATACGAAGGAAGTGAAGAGCCAAGGGCAGACATAGCACATGTCTGCCCTCAATCGTATCTATGTACTGTACTGTACTGAAGATGATGATCCCAATTCTGTAGGCTGGGAAGCTGGAAATATGTACATAGGTAGAATCATCTTCCTCAGAGAATTCATTAGAGAAAATGAAGATGCAAAAAAAATAAAAGGAAAGGAAAGGAAAGAAACGGCGTCAATATCACGGTGAGTCTTGAAGAAATGAAGGAAGTATGTACGAAGGAGTACAACGTTGCTCGGATGCTCGGAGTCTACAAAGTCTACATGGTCCATCAAAAAACATGGATGAAATGAAGTGAGGAGTTTTTCTTATTACCAGGCGAAAAATATAAAGACTGAGAATAAATGGGAGGAAGGAAGGAAGGAAGGAAGAATAATCATTTGGAGTCTAGGCTGTACTGTGTGCTTTGTGTGCCTGCCCAAGATTCCACAGCACAGCACGAATGATATTGAACCTTTTGAAAAAATTGATTTCCAGTTACAAGAATAGAATCATTATAATTGGAGCCACATATTTTTTCAGTACATTTTTGTATGGCTGGCTAGTGATTGAACACTTCAAATAATAAAGATGTACGTAATTATAATGTAATAACACTAAATAAGTAGAGCAGACCTTGTAATTTTGTGAGACGTGGAGATATGTTACAAATTTTCATACTTTGAAGTTGTGTCATGTGATATGATGACATGACTCTATTCAGTTCAAACAACAGCTGTCCAATTGAATGAAATCAACTTTGATGTTTCCATCATGTCATTCCTTCCTTTCCTTGTGAATATAAACTTTCCTAGAATCCTATCCTTGACTTAGACGACAGTATTTTTATTTTAACTCTTGGAAGTAGTAAATAACCAATTCATCATCGCCAGTCATCCAGAAGTTGACGTTGTAAAAAAAAGTGTCTGACAAGAATAGTATTCAAATTCTTCTACGCTTCCAAATTTTATGGAGCGACACATAAAAAGATTTATTGAAATATCTCAAGTCTAAAGGATTCAGACAGCCAAGCAAGCATACGTGCATATTTTCTAGGAAGAACTTGGACAATATTCACGAACACTCACTCAGTTTCCAGATCCATTATTCAATCAAATTTATCCATAAATGAAATGGAAATCAAAGCTAACTTTGAGATAAACAGTAAAATAAAAATTATCATTATCGGGAACAAATAAATTATTAAAACTCAAAAAGCCCTTTCCATTTGTTATCGTCTTTCTCACACCAGAGATCTTGACGTTGAATTTAATTGCATTTAACTTTAGATTTTGTGTTAGTGGGTCACACGGACCATAGAATCGTTATTTTTGAGCAGAAGTGCGGATTGGAATTGAATTTTAAGCGAGGAGTCATATCTACACTCTACACCCATGCACCAAAAGTCAATCCAAGGACTTTCTTTTCTTTTCTCTCGTGAGAATGAGAAACGATTGGTGAAACCTGTGACAGGTCTAACCTATAGAACTAGAACTACAACTAGAACTGAAACTGTCTAAATGAAACTGAAGCCCTCGGGAAATGCCTTCGAATCTCATAAGCACAAAGTAGTACAGTAGTACAGGCTACTCCTTCCTATTGCTTCTGGGTGTGTATGGTGTATTAGGTGTATGTGCGTAGTTTTTTTTTGAGAATAGAGAATTGTCCTTCACGATTCAACTCGAACCAGAGAAGAGAAGAAGAAAAAAAAACTTAGTTGTAAGACGGACAGACAAGACTTGAGTTTCTACAAAGGAAACTGAGACACATTTGTACCTGACTTTCACTCTCTCTCTTTTGTACATTCATTTCTTTATCTTTTGTGAGCTTTGCTTTTCTTCACTTCACGGGACAGGGAACACAGGGCTGTGGAAGTAGGAAAGTCTTCTTAAACCATTAACTCTCACTCTCTCTCTAACTTGACTCCTACACTACACTACTCCCTTACATACACATTCACCTCTCTCAAGCTAGACTCTCAATATAGCATCATATTTCTTCCGGAAATTGACATGAGAAAATACTACTACATTTATTTTAACCCTTGTTACTGTTACTTTTTTTCACGGATTCCACAAGATGGCGTTCGGCGTCCTGGTTATACAGTACAGTGTTATCTTAATTTCTTTGAAGGTAGCTCGAAAAATTATGGCCGTTTATTCTACAAATGTATGTAGTTTGTTGCCAAAACAAACAAAATTAAGACCTCACTTGATGTAAGGAGGTGGAAAAAGAACCTTAGGCCACGGCCGTGAAGTTTTCCCAAATAATTGGTATTCTGGCCTCAATTTCCACAAAAAAAAGAAAGTGGTGGTGAAGAATGGTGAAGGGTCGTGACCTGGATTCTTGGTGCAACGTATGATTGTAGGGCAAAGAGAATCAAAATTATTGGTACAATTTTTATAAGTGAGCATTTGGGGTGAGATGAACCAGACTTATGGGTTTAATTTTTTAAATGAACTATTATTTTTGGTCACTTGGGAATCCGTAGGACTCGTGAGGAATTGTAATTGGTTTTTCCACTTTTTTGATAATTTGAAAAAAATATATAGAGAGAGAAAATCTATGGATAGAAACTTGTACAGTGATAATATGGTTAGATTTTCTTTTCACGTACGTAAGTAGGGTAAAAAAAATGCACTAGTGTTGTAGTATGTAATGTTTGATAGAGAATGAAAAAGTTCAACAGTGCACAAGTTGTCCAAGTCCTAACCTATTTATTGGCAAAGGGAATTCTGACAGGTTCATTCTCGGCAGTAGGAGCCAATGCTCTCCTAATCTTTTTCGCACATCTCTCTCTATTCTACCTCACAAAGTCCAAACCCTTTTCTATTCTCTTTCTCTCCGCTCAATTCTTCTTTCCTTTTTTTTATATTTTACTTTAGTAGTATGGATCCGTTAAAACCAATGGGGAAATTCCTCATCGAGTTTCCGTTCTTGTGTTCTGTTATCCCCGTTTTCTACTCGACAGCCCCTCAGGAATTGTTCTGTTTTCATTGAACCCATCCCCACGTTTTACTGCGGCTTTCCCTTCAAAATCCAACGTTTTATCCGACTTCAAAATCTGTCTGTCTATGTGGTGGTGGTGACCCACGGAATACATATTATCTCGTCAATGTACTCACAAGGTAGGGTTAACGTGGGTAGCACTGTGTTGCGCGTAGTGGCTTGAAAATTTATTTTCACTCATTCAGATAGCCCGGAGAAAGTTATTTCGTCATTTAAAATTTGACAAACCAAAATACCTTCCTTGTCAGTCCCTTTAAACTCCATGTCTATCTAGGCCAGCTATGTTGGGAAAACTGGACCCAAATTTTGGAACCGCAATAATTCGTAGCAAAACTCAACTTTGCATTCATCCTTCTCTTGTTAATCATTTTAACAAATAAATTCTTATCCTGCAAAAAGCCAATTTAAAGAAAGCCCATGCAATTCACAATAAAAAACCCGCATATTTTAATTTTTTTTCGAGAATGCATGAAGTTATTGCCATCCGAGTCACTGCATGAAGAAAAGCTAGAATGAAACTTTCACTTGAAGGTGAAAATTGTTATCTCATAATTCTTGAAGAATTCATAATTTGTGCTCTATCGACTTTAATGCATAAAATGCATACAAAATCAAACCACAAAAGTTAGTGACATCAAAAGACGAGGGAAGGAAGCGCATGTATTAAGTTTTCCTTTGAAGGTCTCACTTGATATCATCCAAAGAAATCAGTACTTTCCCCTACTGTGTACAACAGTAGTGGATGTTTTATATGTATGTATGTATGTATTCTGTGTAGTCTGACTGAGTGAGTCGGATGGATCGAATGCCACCAAGCACGCAATTTTATATTCTTCCCACGTTCGTCCCATTTTCAGCCAAATTAGAATCATGATTGCGATTTTCTTCCCCACAAAAGGCATGGCATTTCTACTGAATATGTACTATGTAGTAAACTTAGGAGTCGTACATCACATTGACTCTGACTTCCTTACCTATTCCTATTCCTATTCCTTTCAATTCAATTCACCAAATTAATTTTGACGGGAGTACAGTACGGGGCTTTCATTGCATTTACATTCACATTCACATACCACTCCTTCCATTATTAAATAAGTGAAAGCAAATTTACTCATAAAAAATAATTGGCTCTTAAAAAACCCACCCAATTAATTGACATTTGCCATTATAGATTTAATTATTAGTAAAAGCCTCGATTATTAGAAACAAAAGACGTAGGATGAAAATAATCGATGACTAATTTGAAAAATGTGAGAAAGGAATGCTTAATTTTAGTTTCCGGAGAAAAAACCTTGGTGACAGTCTGAAATTAGGTAGGAAGCAAGGAGTTGGAGGTATAAGGTTTACGAGGAGGAAACCCTAAGGGGAAAATCCATCTCCTTAAGACTTAGTGAGCACTAAAAAGACTCCGACATTCGGGTCCAGGAGGATGAACGACATTCAATCTCTCTTTCTTTTTCCCATCCATCCATTTCCACTGCCATTGCCATTGCCAATCCGAATCCCACAGTCAAAGCCACATAACATCCCAAACACACGTCTCAGACTCACTCCTTTTTTTCTCTCAAGTCTAAAAGTTCATTAGTCGGGATAAATAATTGTGAGGGTTTCCTTAAGCCTTCCAACGGCGCATAAAAAACTCAGCTCAGGCATTCCATTGATCCACTGGCTATGTACTAGGCCGGCTCTCCTGTCCTACATCATACATTGGAGCACCAGCGTCAGTATCTGCATGACACGACCACTCACACGTACACGTACGCATCCACACTTAATCTATGCCAGAAACTCATGTCAGTCACAAGGAAACATTATTTGGTAGTAAAATTCAGGTTGCTAATTTTTGAAAATCCATTTCAATATTGTAAATAAAAAAATAAGTACAAATAATAGAATTTTGAGAGTTTGAAAACAAAAATGTTAAAGAATGGGCTCTGATAAGTGATTTCTGTTAGAATTTCAGGAAAATTTTAAATGTTGTAGATTTCCCGACTGATTCCTTCACAAAAGTTGATCAAGAGGTCAAGGGCCACAACACATCAAAATTTAAACCGTTTCTATCAGAAATCGCTTTTCCTTGCCTGCATGGTGGTGTTCTTTATGGCTTGTTAGCAAAAGCAGGACCTAGTAGAAGTTATCCTAGTGTGTATCTCTCAACTCACAACTTAACACAACACGCATACAGTTAGTTATTTTGAGTATATGGCATCTCGCATGATGCAAAAAAAACAGACCCGGTTTACACGAAATTGACCTCGTACCAAAAAAAACCCTTAGGAATTAGGGTGCGTGTGGATCGTGAATCGTGAATGGTGGAGTAGAGAAGGAAAGTAAGGAATGCAGGGTCTAAAAGCAAAAACAAGTTTTATAATGCCGACAGACCATTCATATTGTTAATGAGGACAGTTGAATTGACTAGTTCCGTTTCTTTTTTTACTTTGGTGAATCGAAAACTCACATGCGAATGTTGTCCCTTGTGAGTTACGGTGACATTGCTTGGTAGTCCGTGAAAACCCATGGCGGTGCAGGTCGGGCCAAGCCAGGCCATAATGTTTGGAGGGGCCTTGCCAATGCCATAGCCATACATAAGATGGAATGACTCAGTTTTATTCTCTACGAGTTAGCCAATGACGCACGACAAGACTCCCATCACTTATGGGCAAAATGAATGGGAGAAAAGCGGTGAAAGTGGTTTGTAAGGTACCAAAAACAGTGTCGGGTCATAATGTTGGGCCGCAGTGCCCTACCCTTAATTATTAGTCAAAATTCGGTGCAAGCCCTAAAATTTTAATCACGGTTGATCCTATCGATTTCCTATTCTTAAAGATTTTTTTAACACGAGATTTCAAAATGAATGATAAGGTAAGAATTCTCATGATTTGCATATGCAAATATTGGAAA
>JAQIXO010000070.1:0-50727 GCA_034700305.1 Protaphorura armata
TCACTTCAGTGACCCCCAGGGGCCGAACGGGATTTTTCACGGAGTTTCGCCTTCACAAAAGTTGTTAGGGGTCACTTTGGGAGCAACATATGAAAATTTGGGCCCATTCTGACGGGGGGCGCAAAACCCATGCTCGAGGAGCCTTCTCCTTTGGCGCGTATAAAATTATAACTCTATCTGAAGAACTACTCCTAAACACATTTTTATTCAGAAATAATATTTTTGCAAATTATCTCCCATGTGAAATTGGGACTCGAACATTTCAAATTAGTCCATTAATGTTAGATATTCATTGATGTCATGGGTTAACTTGATTAAGTTCAAATTGCTTGTTTAACCCTTTCATTTTCACATCCCATTTTGTAATGTTTCTCAACATTCCTTTTAGAACTTTATACTATGCAACGGAAAAAGCAATGCAGTCTCACACAATTTTCTAGCTGTATTGTACACAAGACAAGTCAGTTGGCCTTAATTTGATTTCCAGCATTTACCAACCATAACATGATTGTCAAAATCAAACAATACTTTACTTGGAAACTCTAATAAATTATTCACTAATTGGGAACTCGTTCTCAATCTATCGTTGTTTTCTGCATCCTTTCTGAAATAGAAACCAAGAACCTACGTCTTTTTGAATATTGTTCTTTAGTAACACAGGATAATATTATGCGGTGAAGCTGAAGTCCTGTGACCTGAACAAAATAAGTTTATGCAATATAGTTATGTATTGAAATATGCTGCATACACATCGTGCACTTCTTTTTATTCATAACTTGCCAAGTTTTCAAGTATGTATTCTGCATGGGTTCACCTGAAAACTACAATACATAAGTTTTTGAATGAAAATACATACAATTGCTTGGCAACCACTTGACTAAGCTCTTCAATATTTCTACTCTAGGCTCCAGACATTTGAGGAGCTTAGGATTTCATTTCCAACTTCCAAGTATCAGGAAAGGACTCATTTTTGTAATACGTACACTGAAGAGGACGAGCTGATTGAAATATTACATTTTACGGTTTTGTAATATAAGCCATGCCATGCCATAAGTCGTGTGTACCTTTTGATGAAGAGTGATGAGAGTAGTCGTAGTCGTAGGTTGGATCATAATGTAGACAAATAGGTTTTAAGCCATGGAAGGAGCCAGGCCAAGAGAAAGGCAATGAAAACTTTCTAAGGTAACTGCACGGAAAGTATAGACAAAACTCTGAACAAAAAGTTTTTCCTTTCAGTGTTATCACCGTGAAATTTGACATGAGAAAGGAAAGAGAAAGTTTTAAGACTTTTCTCTTGCTCTTCAGCTTTTACTTTCACTTGGAGTTTACGAAGAATTTAGACACTTCAGAAATTGTTTAGTCCACACCTAGTTGTGAAAATGTTTGGGAAGAGTTTGGGTTTGTTCAAGAGTAACTATTGTATTGATTTCGATTTCAACTTTACAGTGGGAGTAGCAAGATTTCAATTATCAGTGAATCATTATCAGGGGAATACTCGGGTTTGGGTTCACTCATCTTATTGTCGCATATAATCTTTTATTTAAACACCGAATTTACATGGAAATAACCAGATAATGGGCTTATAGCCAACATGTGAAGTTTGTGGAGTAAATTATTTAGTTCTTTAGTTTGAATTTATTTTTTAACAGCCCCGTACGATAAGTCGCCGGTACGACGAAGACGATGGTTCAGATATACCACTTCCGCCATACCCAAATTCCACCTTAGGTCAACAAATTATGAATGACCCGGTTTGTTTTATTTTTATTTTATTTTATTTTATTTTGCCTTCGTAATTTCGTGTTTTATATTTTGTGAACAAAACTCGTCCTATGGTCATTTTAATGTAACCTATTTTGTCATGTGTTTTGTCAATAGTCCAATGCACCAGCCCAACTCCCAATATACGCCACCGAAAATGCAAACAACAGTTTGTACATTACAACGTTCGCTACTTGTGGAGTCGTGGCAGCCATACTCGTTGCAGCTGCAGTAATTTTCGCTGTTAGAAAAAATGCAAAGTCCAAGGAGAAGTTTGCAAGATTGGCACAGGATGATCCATCCATGGAGGCTTGCAGGGACTACCAGGTAAAGAAACAGTTTGTAATCTGATAGCCATGCTACTTTAATCACAAAGTAAAATACGTATATATTTTTGAGTCTAATATGTTACCAAATTAGTGTTATTGGAAAGAATTATTGTATTTTTTGCCTAATTAATATTTATAATATTCCACAACGTAGGATCTTTGTCGAGCTCGAATGGCCTCTAAGAACAATGAGAAGACAGAACCGTTGAGAGCTGTACAAAGGGTCCAGAGTCATGCATCCAAGGATTCTGAGACTGGAGGAACCTCATCTTCAAGGTCCAGCACTTCTTCTTGGTTAGGGGAATGTTTGTCTGGTTGTTTGTTTGCTTTCACCTTTGCTTGTTTGCGGAAATCCAAAGAAAATGGACTCTCTCGTATAAATTCTGTGTAGTTGTAGAATTTAGTAGCTAAGTTTTTAGGTATAATTTGTATGTGCATTTATACAAAGGTGGAAGACAGAAGGCAAGCGACCCAATTAATTAGTTCGGAATCTTGCTAATATTACTGAAAAGAGTATTTAGCTCTACAAAACAATTAACTTGAAGGAAGCCCGTTATAGTTTTGCACGTTTTATATTTTTGTCGGTCATTGTCACTCTAGACTTGACAGCAGAAAGCACTCCATCCTACCGCGGTACCGTGACGTTTTGCGGTTCTCCCATGTCTAAACCAGACGAAAAACTCATTTATCATTTACCATTCTATCATGTCTAGAGTCCAGATTGAAATTCTGGGTTTCTTGTCTCCTATAATGAAATGCTATGTGAGGAACTGTCAGTAGTGGTTTGAGCCAAAATCTACAATACTGAAATTAAATTCGAATGATCTTGCTCTTGCTCTGCTTGCATAAATGTTAGTTTGCATGTTTGATATAATTCGAAAGAATTAACCACGCCCACGCCACTGTCACATGTGACAGGGCGAAATTCCAACAATTAACGATTTCTTGCACGGGGTAATGATTTTGGGGCGATCTCTGGACACTAATTGCGATCTTGAGTAACACATAGTTAATTTTATAATTAATATTAATTTTAGGACTGAGGAACCGGTGCACACAAACATGGACATCTCAACTGGACACATGGTTTTGGTGAGTACAAGCAAAATTCTCGTTAGATATGAAAGAAAATCGATGAATTTCCGAAGAGGGGCTATTAATAAATAAACACCAATGAAGAAGAGAATAAACAATTTCGTACTTTTTGGTCTGCAACACTTTAAAAATAAAGCGATTTCTCTTTATAGAGTTACATGGAAGATCACTTGAAAAATAAAGATCGACTGGATCAAGAATGGGCAGCACTTTGTGCTTACGAAGCTGATCCTGGGACAACTTCCATAGCTGAAAAGGTAAATCAGGATAGCAAATATGGAATTCTAAACGAGTATTAATTAAAATTAATGAAATAATGAATAGATCATAGTAAAATATCGGTATCTCGGGATATTCTCTGAGATTTGAATATTTAATGATGTGTCCTGAGCAAGTAAAAATAAAAAGATAAGGAAATGTTCTGATTTCGAATATTTTTGTAGCCTGAAAATGCAAAGAAGAATCGTTACAGCAACTCGCTTCCATTCGATCACTCACGCGTCATCCTCAATGATTTGGCAAATATTTCTGGCTCGGATTACATCAATGCATCTACCATCGTGAGTATTCCGCTTTATTTATATTACTACTAAACTTTCGATTTTGAAAAATTTACTACAATACGAGTATATCCTATAATTAATGCGAAAGCAATTTATCAGTGCCATACAATATAGTCACATACAATTAAGTTTATCCTAAGAAACTATTAGTTAACATAGGGCTAATTTCTTATGAATTTCGGTCACTGATTGATTCTCGTAAGTTGCCACATATGCCGAAACTTATTTTTCATTATAATGTCCTTTTCAGATTGAATTGAAGGATCACCTTAAACCGAAAACTAAAACAAGAAATTACATTAAGAATGAAAAAGGATGGTCAAATAGGCACAAATTGATCATACTAATAATATATTCAGAACCGAATTCAAATAATTTGCAGAACTGAAATTTGGTAGAACACTTTTGCTTAGAAACTTTTGTTAGGTGAAAATTAAATTTGTGCATGAAATGAACAAGTGAGTTCAAAAATAAGAAATAATTTTATTGGAAGCATTGGAGCAGTTTTTATTTTTGAAGTTCTTTATATTTTGTAAAAATCAAAGAAATTCTTTTTTGCATTCTCTTCTTCTTTTCATTGCATTCTAACTGACAAGAAAGTAGACAGAGACAGATTTAGAAATAGCTCGCAATATCTACGTGCTCAAAAACTGAACAATGTAACTTGAGTTATTGCTGGAAAAATAAAATTGAGGTGGCATCACATTATTCAAAATACTTACTTCAAAATACAACAATTTGTATTTGCTCACTGATG
The DNA here is from genome assembly GCA_034700305.1 of Protaphorura armata. Classification (NCBI taxonomy): domain Eukaryota; kingdom Metazoa; phylum Arthropoda; class Collembola; order Poduromorpha; family Onychiuridae; genus Protaphorura; species Protaphorura armata. Next base: position 4,506 of record JAQIXO010000070.1, read on the forward strand.
GCATATCTGTGTCCGGGATCTAAAAGCTATTTTCTGAAAAAGAAATCACACTAAGTGTTCTAAAACCTATTCTTAATTTGATTACGTCCCACCAGTTAATTTTATACTTTAACTAATCGTTAATAAATATTGCAATCAGTAATTATACAATATTTTACATGTAACATATTTTTTATTTTCAAGACTGACCATGACCCCAGAAATCCGGCTTACATTGCAACTCAGGGCCCAATGTCGAACACATCGGCTGATTTTTGGCAAATGGTTTGGGAGCAGGGAAGCGTCGTCATCGTGTCCCTTACTCGACTATCTGACAATGGCACAACACTCTGCCATCGCTATTGGCCAGAGGAAGGCTCAGAACTTCTTCACATTTATGAGGTTCAAAAATTTCTATGATTAATTTGCATCCTTACTAGATTTGCTGCTTTCTGGAACCCTTCATTCTCTAAAAGAAGGAATGCTAACTTGCTCCATCAATAAAAAATAAATCTTGCCAATCTTTCAGGTCCACCTTGTGAGTGAACATATTTGGTGTGAGGAATATTTGGTGAGAAGTTTCTATTTGAAAAATGTGAAGACCGGGGAGACACGAACTGTGACTCAATTTCAATTCTTGGCTTGGCCGGAGAACGGAATTCCAACCAGCACAAAAGCACTTCTGGAATTTAGAAGGTGGAGCAGAAAAATAAAATCAATGCAATTATTTTGAGACTCGCAAACATTTATGATTTCCGCTACTTTGCTTTCTAATACTTAATTGAATTAGTCGAGTTAGTTGAACAAGCAACTCATTTTTGTATAAAAATAACATGTTTAATAGAGCTTAATTACCTGTCGTCATTTAGTCATCCAATTGAGCGATTCTAAAAATAGGTTCAATTCAAGTCAATTATATGATTTAATGGCCATTAGCAAATTACCATCCCATTCCGTCTTGTCAATCCGCTGCTTTTAAATAGAATTGAAATCATTTCTTAGATAAGGCAAAATTGCTCAGGATCATTCCATCCAAATATATTGATTCCGAATACAGCGATTTGCAAGGAAATAAATATTTTTTGATTTTCCCTTGTGAGTCTCGCTTTTGTAAACGTTCAGCAAGAATGCCTGAGCAGAGGCAAGCCGAAAATGTTTCAAAAAGAATTATAGTTATCTGTCAAAATAAGTCAGAACTTGCACTAAAGAGGTCAAATGCCAAGTCACTTTTTCGGTGAAATGACGTTTTCGTTTTAGAAATTCAAATATTCAAATTCAAATAAAATTTAAGATGACAGGATTTTGCCCAGAGCTTTTTTTATAGTGAATACTACAATAGTTCACCTTATTTTAATTAATACTAGTACTTAACCGCAATTATTAGTCACTCACATCTAATTTTACTCTAACTCTCATCACACCGCACTTCTTAAGAAGACCTGCCCGAAGAAGGGGATTTTCGCCATCATTTTTGCGATTGTTGCAATTGTGTAGTATTTGCTAATTGCATAGTCACAAAAGTGATGGGAAAGTTTCCCAGCTCTGCACTTTTATCCTTGCCTGGCTGCCTCTAGAGGACACAACGCTTTCTTCCTGCTCATGGTCAAGGGACTGACTCAATTAGTAGTAGTTTAATTAATATATACTAATTTAGTAATTAGAAATAGCAATTGGTCTTACCACAATGCTGCCGCTGTCGTGCTTCAAGAGAATGGAATTTTGCACTAAATTACTCACTAGTTTTCTCGCATTTAGTACATACCTAGTCATTTTGTATTGTAACTAATTTATAATTTTGGAATTTTAATAGTTGGTAAATCGCTTTAGAATTAGAAGAGAGAAGTATTAGTAAAGGTGATGAAAATGATGCCGACGAATTTCGCGATTATTTGCATGAACATTTTACATAATATAATTTTGATTTTTCAGGAAAGTCAACAAATCCTACCGTGGTCGATCTTGCCCAATCATCGTCCATTGCAGGTACTTATTTTATTTCATTCAAATCAAATTCAACAACAGTACAAAGAAATGAGACATGAACAAATTTTTATCGTCAAAAAATAAATTAGACAATCTGCGATTTTTAACAAAGCGCGTGGGCAAGTCATTCGTATCTTTCTTTTAATTAGAAAATATGGAGAAATCTTGAGCAGTTACTCGGTGGCAAGGCAAGGCTAATTTTTACTTATATTTTCAGTGACGGAGCTGGAAGAACTGGAACTTATTGTTTGATTGACATGGTCTTGAACCGAATGAGAAAAGGTGCAAAGGAAATTGACATTGCAGCATCTTTAGAGCATATTCGGGACCAGAGACATGGAATGGTCAGAACTAAACAACAGTTTGAGTAAGTATTTGGATTTCGCTAAAGATTATGGTCATTTCAATGTCGAAACTTAAAGTTTTCTTATATCAACAAAGCAATACTTTAATAGTAGGTAGGATTAAAACTTTTCTCATAATTCTGCCAATTGTGAAGCAAAAAATCATGCCATTTATATTTTCTTTTTCAGATTTGTTCTAATGGCTGTGGCTGAAGAAGTTCATGCCATTCTTAAGGCTTTACCACAATAGAACAAAATCAGTAAACAGAACAACTCTTCAACCGAATTTGATCAATCGAAATTGTCAAATTGTAAAATACAAATGAGCAAAATTACCAAAAGAACTATAAAATCAGAAGAAAAATAGAAACAAGAAAAAATTCCAACAAGAAATACTTGAGATCATCGTTCGTGCATATACTAACAAAGTAATTGGAGAATTTTAAAAACAAAACCATCAACCATCTCTCAAAATATTGAAAAAACTTAACAAAACAACGCAGAAATCGCGAATTAAAATATTATTTGTAAAATTTAAAAGCTTCGACCGTCTTGAAAAAATTAGAATGTCATCTGGGCAAATTACGACTGACAAATCCATGACGCAAAAAATATACCAGAACGTAAATTGCGCCCATAACATTGTCAATTACTAAATCGTGACACTTGTGTCATTATCAGAATCATTTCTGAAATTAAATATTTCATTCTTCGGTGCATAATAATGCATTCTTTGTTTTGCGAAAATCAGTCAGTCACTAGTTCTTAAATTGCAGAAAGAACACCACGAGCATTCAAAATACTAGTAGTTTGAAAACATCTGGTATTAGTAAAACATAATCTACACTTGAGAACAGAAAAATCTTGATTGTGTAGAAATAGATGATGAGGGGTGGGGTTGTATGAATTAGAGTATGCATTTCAAATATGTTTTGTCCTTGCTTTTTTTCAAATATTTTGATCTGTGTCCATTTTTATAATTTTATTCTTTGATGGGATTTGTTAAGCAGCTAATCTGACTTCCTTCCCACAAAGACATTTTTATTTTTTTATAAATCGAATTAATTCACACATGCAATGCATAATCCGGGTTGATCTGGAAATGGCATAATTGAATTTTTTAATTTTAGTTATTTTTTGGGTAACCCGGTACATTCTTACGTCCATGTGAATTAATTCAATTATTTTGAGTGATTTTAATTAATGTTCCCATGCAGTACCATATTTGGGCTTAATTGATTTATTGTGTGTATCCAAAATGTGTGTAAAATTAGTTAAGATAATTAATCGTGTGTGTATTAATGTAGTTAAAAATTAGTCATCTATTTGATCACTCACCGGGCCCACTGTGACTGTCACACTTATACTACTACTACACTGTACTAGAAACTTGTACTTATCTGTGAACTTTAAAAATGATTGATATGATGTGCTTTACACGATTGAGTCTTTTAAGGCCTTCTAGGGTACTTCTCTGTTCCACCAGCCTCACAGAAAAGTGCTCTGGCCCCTTAAAATGATCTCAAACAAATTCTCTGTCGTCTATAGCTGTGATTCTATTTCTCTTCTCTATACGGATGAGTCTACAGCATTTTATATTTAAGTAATTAAATTAAATGTTTAAAAAATGAAATATGTATTAATTATGAGAGAATTTAAAACAGGGTGGGCGGGGGAGATTATGCATATGGTTTATTGTTGGGTTTCAAACATTCAGGGACCGTACCGGATAAATCAGGTGGAAGTAAATTATCATAAGATAAGAATTACATATATCTATTAATGTGTCGTTTTAATTAATTTCAGTGTATTAATTAAGTCAAGGGCAATTGATATTGAACTTTACACAGAACCTCTCGTGTACCGTAATTTTGAAATATCCCTTTATAAAAGCCACTAAAAATTATTACAAGCAAAATTTCCGGGACATCAAAAATGAAATGACTTGAGACAGGATTTCAGGACATGTCTATTAATTGGAACATAAAAAAACTATAAATCTCTACCTCCCTATGAAAAACCTCTAATGATACTTAATTGTCATGTTAATTTCTAAGTTTCTAAGTTTTTTCGACTAAGGAGAAAGCGAAGACTGACTATGAAATTTCTCTCTCAAAGTCACAAAAGTTATAACCAAAGAAAATTGAAATTCTGGAATATCACAATTTAAGGATCAGAATCCCGGCAATGCAAAAAATAGTCAAAAAGAATTGTCTTTTCAGTCACAAAAATACTGTATAATCAAAGTTTGGAAATATCAGTCAGTGCAATGCAATGCAATTTAGTGGCTTTTAAAATCGACGATTGAATTTATAATTCCATGCTTCCCTTAAAATCCTTGGACTTGGACGGAACAGTTTTGGTGCTAAAAATACAACCATAATTTTAAATGTACGTAAATCTTTATGTAAAATTGTTACTAAACACCATAAATTGATAAATTTCTAGTAATTCTCCTCCTCCTTCGTGTTGTGAAGAATTTTTGCTCTATGTATTTGTAAGATAATATTATGTGTACTGTAAAGTGTTGTAATTTATTTTGTCAAAATTTTAAAAATACCATCTTACAAAAATCAGGAAACCGTGCACATTCTACCATTATCAAGTAAAGTTTTCTGTTTGCACTTTTGAATTGAAATTTTAATTTGTCAAATAAATAGAGTATTGTATTGATGGAGTACCTTGTGGAAATATTGAGTATGATGTTTACCATATTATATTTCTCTCCTATTTGTCGACATCCATTGTCATTGTCATTGTAGTGGTGTGCTACTAAAAGTGTATAAGTGGTGTAACTAAACATTGTCAAAAATTTGTAAATGTGTTATTTTTTTCTCAGAGAAAAGGGGCTACCAAAAATAAAAGTAAATAGATTTCTTGCATTTGAGTTCTGTCTAATTATTTTGACAAATTTATTATTCATTTCCGCGAATGTATTTTTCATTCATTATCACTTTAGATCGGATTAGATGTGATCGTTCATGTGTGCTGAGTGTAATGTTTTTCCGGAACAGATCATCCGTAGTAGTTGTGTTCCTGGCATTCCTGGAACAGTGTTTATTGTAGTCTCTCAAATTATTCACGCAATAGATGATTTGATTGTCATTATATGAAATAAGATCTTACGACAGTATGTTGTGCATAGGCAAAAATGCGAAGCTCATTATGAACAGCACATCCATGCATTTCCGCTGGCAGTGTTCCGTTGGATTTCTCATCGGCATTAGGAAATAAGAAAGCCATATCTAGAACATTTAGTATCATCTCAATACTCCAATACCAAAGTTACATAAAATGCATGTGATAGAGGGTGGATTAGACTTACGATCCACAATTGCATGTTCTGCGGAGAAGTTTGATTTCACAAAGTCCTGTGTTTTCTTCAGGATCATTTTAGAGTGGTACTTGGGCATGAACTCCTTTACAATTTTCTCGGTCGGAATTTCATCAGTGACTTTGAATGAGACGAGGTCTTCAACTGAAACTCCATTTTGAATAAGGTGGCAGCTCGCCGTGCACTGTGTAAAATTAGTCAACAACTACATTGACCAGAGTTTGTGATACCTTATAGGAATATATCCAAAGGTTTCGTGGATTTCGGTGTGATCTAAATTTTCCCCACTCATGAATCAGTACGGCTAGTTAGTAATGCATGACACAACTTCTCTAATCGTAAGTAAATATTACCTCAAATAGGTACGTATCCACAAAAGTAGAATTAATAGAATCTAATTTCTCCTTGAACTTTCTCAACGTACTATTGCAGTTCCTGGGATTTAACCGGTTGTACGAGTGTTTAAAGTGGTCAAATGGTAAAGTTCTGTTATTGCAACATGTTCCGCCACGATGGGACCACTCTTCAGAAAAAGAACAGCCAATGCCCTGTATGAAGCACAATATCACTAAACACTTGAAGCTAACAGCTGATAGAATCCGTTAAAATTTCTAACCGTCATATTCTTTTGTGGAACGTCAAAATCGTTAAGCCCGCAAATCTGTAACAAACTTTATTTTAAGAACATAAATGATAGTGTTTAATGAAAGACGGTAACCTGTTTCTCAATATCAAAATAAGATTTTCTCAGTCGATCAATCTTCTCAATGTCCTTGAAGTCTACTCCAGTGCTGGACCCATCTTTATTACTGTCTTTGATATTTTCGATAATTTCAGTTTTTAAAGCGTCGGGGTATTCGGCCGTCATTGCTTTTCCAAATTCTACCAAAGAAATCGTCTCCTGATCCTTCGGCACTAACGTCTTCAACATGCATATGTAGATTCTCCACTAAAGTGTATACAATGTCGATTATTTACTTTTCACGATTTGGGAAATCAGTCAATTTCTAAATCCAATTAACCTCAGTAGCAGAGTATGTCTCGTCGTCATCTGTAGGAGCGACGGCGCATTTGCTCCATTGTTCCGAAGTACCTATCCCCTGCGTCACTGACTGATTTTTGCAACAAACTTCTCCGAAATATCTAATACGGTGACCTCTTCCAAGACACATGTTTTCTAGAAATTGGAACTGGGAAAGACATTTTCAAAATTGAGTACTGCGATTTCATAAAAGTTAAAGGGAGAGTTTCCTCCTAACATATAAAATGTTTAGATATGTATAAAACGCTTATAATTGATTTAGACTAGAACTTACATCAGAAGTGAACACTCGGTCAATTATAAATATGACGAAGAGCACTACGATTGATTTTTTTAAAAACATATTGATCTTTCGCCGGTTATAAATGCTACAGCTGTCGACCACTGAGTCTTTCCCAAACGAATGTCTCACAAAATGTAACCATGATTTTAGTTATATATCTTCATTAACCAAATTGGAACATGCGATATTACTTTGTAGAGAGGATGTAGAACATCCTCATAATCAGTGATAATTTCAGACAAATAACTTTGAATTTTCTTTTGTATAGACCAATCCGATGGTTAACCTTGTAAGTCCTTGGAGTCAATAAATGGCGTGCTTAACCTATCGTGGTCATTTATCATTTTTAATGATCCAATTCTTCAAATGTTCCGTGAATCATAATGATCACCAAAGTAAGTGACTATTCAACTGAAACGATTCAATCCAGTCTAATAGGGTATACGTATATTGTCTGCGTTGTCTTTTGGATGGCACGGTAGCATATACCCTTGAAACTCAATACATTATGTTAAACACGAAACTTGTTCGAGAAACAATCCGCAAGTGTCAGGTCATCACGTGCGACTTTGCAAAATTTTAAAAAACACAATCTTACAATAATCGACATCAGCTTATGACTTCTGAAAGCTACATAATTTATTGGATAGAATTTATTGGAAACTGAGCACAATCCTCCCTTTTGAAATAAAGTTGTGAGTTTACACTCTTTCTTCTTAATTGAAGTTTTAATTTCTCAAATAACAGATAGATGTGTTGATGGAATACATTATAGAATTACTCACAAGGGAAAGCCGTGATCTGACCCCCAGGACCTTGATAAGCCATATTTCTTCTTGCGATTATGACTGCCTCCCTGGCAGGTATGGGTTATGTTTATGGGGCAAAACTTCAAAAATTAGTATCTTGAGGTGGTTTAGATATAGATTTAGATATGGTTTTATTTATAGTGTCAACAGAATCAGCAAAGAATCAAGCAATACAAGTCATCATAATCATTACAATTAAATAACTAATAAACTTATGCACGAAAATATCGACGATACACCATTAACGGCATGCCAGGGCACCAGAAAAATAATATGGCGTACCAAGATCCTGGAGGTCAGGTCACGGCTTTCCCACTTATCATTAGTATGATTTCTAACACATTATATTTCCCTCCAATGGCAGTCATCCATTGCCATTACCGTGGTGTGCTATAAGTGTACAAGTGGTGCAATTAAACAATGTCCATTTGTAAATGTGTTATTCCTTTCTCAGAAAAAAGGGACTCCCGTTCTGTCTAATTGTTTTTATTTCGGCAGTGTCAGAGGTCCTCACCACTTTCTCCATAAGAAGAATGGAGAAAGTAGAGAAGGGGTTCTATGTATGTATGTACGTAAGCCAGTAGTTGCCGTCGTTTTCTTTCATCACTTTAGCTGTATTAAGGTTTCGGTTAAGCAGGCAAACAGTGTGTTGTTCCTGTTTCGTTGCCGTAAGATGGTTATTATTCAGTCAAATTTATTCTTGGATTTGTAATGGTGGTGTTATTTTCGTGAGATGATAGTTATTACTTTATTAGCTTTCTTCATGGGGCTGTACTTTCGGTTTCGGTGGTAGCTGGTAGAAGTTCGAGACGTAAATACGAATGAATACATGTTATTGCAATTTATTGGGCACTTCTAACCTTTATTAGTCTAATTTCAAACAATATTAATTCATCAAAACTAACTTAATTTTCTCAGTACATAATTTTATAACTACACTTTTGCAAAATTCTGAGGTGATAACATCATATGACTTTGGATGGGTTACATATGATCTTTAATGTGATTGGTGAATTCAGATCATCATCCGAATAAGGATTTGTGTTCTTCGCATTCCTGGAACGGTGTTTAATGTAGCTGTTAAATTACTTACGCAATAGAGATGATTTGATTGTCATTATATGAAATAAGATCTTACGACAGCATATTGTGCAATGGCAAAAATGAAAAGCTCATTATGGACAGCACATCCATGCATTTCCGCTGGCAGAGTTCCGTTGGTTTTTCCATCGGCAGTAGGAATTAAGGAAGCCATAACTAGAACATTTAGTCTCATCTCAACACTCCAGTACCAAAATTACATAAAATGCATGTGATTGAGGATGAATTAGACTTTTAGACTCACGATAATCATTAACTGCAAGTTCTGCGGAGAAGTTTGATTTCACATAGTCCTGCGCTTTCTTCTGCATACTTTTAGAGTGGTACTTGGGCATGAACTCCTTTACAATGTTCTCGGTCGGAATTTCATCAGTCACTTTGAATGAGATGAGGTCTTCAACTGAAACTACTCCATTTTGAATAAGGTGGCAGCTCGCCGTACACTGTGTACAATTACTAAACAACTTAAGTTACTTACTCGTGTGTTAAATTACATTGACTTGTGTTTGTGTAACCTTCCCATGAATGAGTATGGAAAGTTAGAAGGCACGGCACAGCCTTTGTAAGTAAATATTACCTCAAATAAATAATCATTCAAACGCGTAGAATTTATAGACTCCAATTTCTCCTTGAATTTGCTCAACGTATTGTTGCAGTTCTGGGGTTTTAACGGGTTGTATAAGTTGTAGTTAAAGTCTTCAATTGGTAAAGTTTTGTTATTGCAACATGTTCCGCCACGATGGAACCTCTCTTCAGAAGTAGAACAGCCAATAATACCCTGTATGAAGCACAATATCATTAACCACGTTAAACACTTGACGCTAATAGGAATCTGTTAAAATTTCAAACCGTCATATTCCTCTGTTGCCCGTTCTGAATGTCAAGCCCGCAAATCTGTAACAATTTTGATTTTAAGAATATAGTTGACAGTGTTTAATGAAAGACGGTAACCTTAACCTGTTTCTCAATATCAAAATAAGTTGTTCTTAGTCGATCGATCTTCTCCATGTCCTTGAAGTCTACTCCAGTGCTGGACCCATCTTTTTTGCTGGCATATTGTGGCGTACTATCTTTGACCTTTTCGTTAATTTCAGTTTTTAAAGCGTCGGGGTATTCGGCCGTCATTGCTTTTCCAAATTCTACCAAAGAAATCGTCTCCTGATCCTTCGGCACAACCATCTTCAACATGCATATGTAGATTCTCCACTAAAGAGTACACAAAATTAATTATTTTCTTGTTTCGATTTGTTGGAAGGTTAAAAATAATCAGTCAATTTCTAGTTCCGATTAACCATAGTAGCAGAGTATGTTTCATCGTCATCTGTAGGAGCGACGGCGCATTTGCTCCATTGTGCCGAAGTACCTATCCCTTGTGTCAGTGACTGATTTTTGCAACAAACTTCTCCCACATATGTTGTATTGTGGCCTTTCCCAAGACATCTGTTTTCTGAAAATTGTAACTGGGAAACATATTTTCAAAATTCAGTACTGCGATTTAATAAAGGTTATATGGAGAGTTTGTTCCGGACATATAAAATGTCGCTTAGAATTGGTTTAGTTTAGACTGGAACTTACATCAGAAGTGTACACTCGGTCAATTATAAATATGACGAAGACCACTACGATTAATTTCTTTAAAAACATATTGGCCTTTCACGTCAGCCTGGTTATAAATGATACAGCTGTCGACGGCTGAGTCTTTTCCAAACGAATGTCTCACAAAACGTAACTATGATATTACTTTACAATTTTTGAGTAGTTATCTATTTTCATTAACAAAATTGTAACATGCGATATTACCTATAATTTGACTCCAATAGGATAGAGATTATCCTTATAATCCTCGCTAATATCAAACAATTAACTCTGAAAAATTGATGTATAGGACAGTCCGACCTTGTCAGTCCTTGGAGTCAAAAAATGGCATGCTGCACAAAATTAGATTTGGACCTTACCTACCGTGGTCATTTATCATTTTCATGATCCAATTCTTTAAATGTTTAGGGGTTCATGATGAACACCAAAGTGATTATTCAACTGAAGCGATTCAATCAAATCTATTGGGTTTACATATTGTCTTCGTTGTCTTTTGGATGGCACGGTAGCACATAACCTTGAAACTCAATACGTTATGTTAAACACGACACTCGTTCGACAAACCAATTGTTTCCTGACCAAAAGTTCGGCCATCACGTGCCCGGTTCTAGGATTAATCATATTGCTTTCCTCTTCATTTTAACTTCTATCATACTTAAACGATTTTACCCTTTACACGGAAAATGTAGAATCATATGGATACATGCCAAGGTCAAAGTCGAGAACTGCTGCGTACATTTAAAATGCAAAAAAATTGTAGACGTTGTAGACTCCATGACTACTTGTACTTTACTAATATTCTTATACTGATGTACACCAATTTTATCCGAATATTTTAACCCGATGATTTATACGAATTAGGTAATCAATTTAACGCTGAAATATTGAAAATACACTTCACAATGCCAAATTATAAATATTAGTATAGAATATAACATAAAAGTGAATTGCAGTTCCCAAATTTCCGGTTCCGAAAGTTCATCAAAGAGATGATTATTTCTTCATTTACTATTAAGATTCTCGTGAGGTTCAACGTGTTATTTACACACCTGAAAACATGACATTTTGAGCTTGATTTAATAAAACACTTCATATATGATTGTGTCACATTTCAAATACAACTTACTTTGTCCAGCACAGGATATTTCAGCTCGAAAATATAACTGTGAGCTATACACCCGTATATTTCCTCGGACGTATTCCGTCCATACTTTGCTAAAAAAAATAATTAATTGCATTTACGACAAAACAAAATTAAATGTTGGAAAAAATTGTTTTGGGTTGTGAACCTACAATTAGCAAATTCAATTGCTCTTTCCGGTGTGAATTGTGATTTAACATAGTCCCGAACTTTGTCTTGAATATCTTTGGAATAAAATGTGGGCATAAACTCATTCACAATTTTCTCAACACGCAGTACACTGCTTGTTTTCACATCCACGAGCTCGTCTATAGTTAGGACACCCTTTTGAATCAAGTGACAGCTCTTCTCACACTATGTATTCAAAATTATACTAGTCAAAAAATTAGCTGAGTTTTTTTCCTAGTACAAACCTTCTTTAAAAACGTAAACCGCTCTGTCGAATTAATCTGATCAAGTTTCGCTTTGAGTTTGTTCAGTGTATGATCACAATTTTGTAGATTTGGTCGACTGTACTTATAATCTTGAAATGGCAGACTTTTGTTATTACAGAAATCCCCACCTCGATGCAATAGTTCTTCCCAGCGAACCAAAACGGTCGAATTCATATGTTCCATAAAACTCTGGTGATAAATAATAAATGTAAACTCTTTGTTAATTTATACCATTTTTTAACACACATTAAATCTTTATCCTACCGTCTTGTTTTTATTTTGTTCTGTTGAAGCATCAGAATTTTGACACACCTTCAAAAAATGTAACACAATCCAGAATATTATGTAGAGCACAGAATTTTCATTAAGAATATCTTCTTAACCTGTTTCTCAACATTGAAGTAAATTACTCTCAGTCCGTCAATTGTGTCTAAATCATCAAAATGTGCATCGGTAGTGTTAATCTGTCCGAGCTTCTCGTTTATATTTTTCTTTAGAGTCTCAGGATAATCTTTGGTCATCGTCAAACCAAAGTCTATCAATGAAATTATTTCTTGGTCCTTCGGCATTGCCATTTTCATCATGCAGATGTAGATTCTCCACTGGAAAATCAATATTACGTGCACGTTACAATAATGTCACGAATGATAAGTACATTAAGTGATAGAATACAAGAATTGACTTGCGACTGAATCAAAACGGGTCTCATTGTTGTTGTCCGGAACAGTTGCACAGCCGATATATTGTGCTAAACTACCAATTCCAGTGGCCACTGACTGGTTCACGCAGCATGTAATACTGGGTGTTACATACGCAAAGTGTGGAATCTGACGACATTTATCCTGTAACTGAGAAAATTCTTGGTTAAACCTTAGTTGCCGGTATTGTCACAGCATATTACGGAAGTGACCGATATTACTTATTACTAGCAGGGAGCCCGTCCTACGGACGGGGCAACACTTATGGGACACCCTGTACACGTCGTAGTAATTATGGGACATCCTGTACCAACTTCCAACTCCAATGTCCTTGCAGTCCTTCCAAATCAATTTTTTTCCCGAACTTAATCAAAATCCCTTTTATTTCAATTACTTCAAAATTGTAATGTAATTTTTGTTTTCAACTTTCCACACTCTACACCATACGTACCAGTTCTCCATTAAAGCTTCATTTGTTAAGAAAAATAATATAAAAAAAATTAGAAATGCCGGAAAATGAAAGTTTTTGACTCTTTTCACTTGTTGAATATCAGTGTAAAAATACTTTGAATCACTTTCCGGACTTCACAAATCGATTTTAAGTGGAGACAACTCAAGGTGAGCCAAATAACACCTGGTAATTAAGAGGGACCACGTACACGTGTTTGGAAACTTCTCACCTAGGCCAGCCTAAAAAAATCTGTTTCTTTTTGCTTGATTTTGGTTCTTTCGAAAAAAAATTTGAAACACTTCCCGTCAAAATTTTGAAATCTAACCAGGGAGAGGATGCTCTCCCTAAACAGACCATTCCAATGAGCTATGAATCATCCGGCTAAGTTGAATACTCTTTGCTCTAGCCCCGTGCATCTATAAGTATGTAACTGCATGGCCAGACGTCTCTAACTGTCTCTCTAGATTATTAAATGCTTATCCTGAAAATAATAATATACTTACTTCTGCAGATTTTACTCCAAGAATTATCATGAGGAGAAAGGGAAGATCTACGATGTTGAGACGCATCTCACTTTAGCTGCAACCACTGATTTAATAAAAATAGGAGCCATGAACAAATGCAACCAATCGTGTCAATTAATTACGTGTTTAAATTGAAAAGTCATTTCCAAAACTCAAGATCATCCAATTTAATTTAAAATGTTGACATGCGACATCTCATGTCTGCAGTTGCATGATCTATTGCTGAATACCAATTATAAGTTATTTGAATTTTTCTTTCACTGAATTAAACTAAATGTTACGTTATCAAAGGTCGTAGAAAAATTTGTAAGTGTGATGAATAGAACTAACTGATTGCATGCCAGGCACTACGTCATACTTATGTACGCAGCTCCTTGCCATTTCGCTATGGGAAGGCAAAAGTGCTACATTAACCACCACCAGTTTTGTAGATTTTTAATGTACAAGCCTTTCAGCCTCTTTATCGTCTAGCTACAATTATAATTATGCCTTCAGGTCAGAATATTGATAATGAGAGTACTATATGTATTATTCCGCGATACTTTTTGCCTAGCATTAGCAATGTATGGTACACGATCATTTAGGCTCAACCGACAACGAATGGCTATCTGTACGGCACCAAAATTTGATGTACGAGAATGATGATAATACAGGTGAGCCAAAGTTTAACCCGCAGTTGTAGTAGATGTATAGCACAGTCATACAATCGACTACCATCGGTAAGGAAAAAACCAACTGATTTTAGTATTCATATTACGTTCTTAAAATTGTACCAGTCTCACATGAACACAAAATCAGATACAAAACAAAATAACCAATTGAGTTGCGAGTTTAATTCTAAGATATTTATTACTTTAATTATTTTGTTTAAACTATTCACATAAACAAGGAACAATTCGGATCAGATTAATTTAGCTGGAAACCTCAAGAGCTATTAGTATTAGGTTTACGCCAGAAGAAGAATATATGATTTCTAACTATGGATTCCGCAAATTACATACTCGCCCTAATAGTCCGGGTCCTCATTTCCGTGAGGATACGGATGACACATCTACAATATTAAAAATTTGTATTAATTTTGACACTAGAATTATGTAATTTTACTTCTTAAAATTACCTCGAACAGAGCGGTGTGTGCTATTTGATCAATTTCTGCGTACGCATAGCACCCGTACAACTCCTCATTATTCGCCTTATCACCCAACATAGTATTCGGAACATCTGAGGAATAGGAAATGTAGAATGGTTGACTAATGTTTTCTCTTAAAATGTGTCCTTACCCTCCATGACCATCGTTCGATTGAAATGGTCCTTTACATATTTTAGCATTTCCTTTTGTACAGCTTCGGACAAATAAACTGGAACATATTCTTTCACAATTTTATCCGTATCAATCACATCTTTTACCCTAATTTTAAGAAGGTCGTCAATCGTGATTTTCTTTTTCTCAATCAAGTAGCAGGCATATGTACACTAAAATATACCCAAATTACACATTAGTAGAAAACATGAAATATTGTGAGTAAAGCAATTACACAAATGTGTCAGTTCGAGGGATAAAACCCACTAGTATCATTACCATAATACCAATAGGCCACCTACTGTCAGAATGGTAATTCGACTAGTTACTCTCTTATCATACCTCTTCCACAAATGTCTCTTTGTCTTCCTTATCCTTCAATCCTAATTTGTCCAGTTTCTTTTGAAGAGTTTTTGCACATGTTTTGGGTTTAAAATCTTGAAATGGGTCGTGATGATGATCAAAGAATGGAAGCGATGTATTTCCGCAACAATCGGCATCTCTATGCACCATTTCCTCTTGATAATGACATTCATTAAATTTCTACATTCAAAGAAATATGTATTTGACAACACGGCAAATTAACAAAACTTATTAATATGATATAATACTGTGAACTAGATGAATTCTCACCTTTCCTTTCTCCTCTCCTTTTGGTACACCTTTCGGGCCTCCACAAATCTACATAAAATGTACTGCGTAAATTACAAATAAACTAATGATTATTTGATTTATTGTAACATTTTATATTGCAACCTCTTTTTCAATGTTAAAATAATCCGCTCGGAACTTATCGATATTTTCATAGTCCGTGAGTTTGATATCAGTAGTCAACCACTTTTTTGTTTTCTCCTTTTTGCCAACTTCTGCTACTTTGTCATTAATTTTCTTTTTGATATCATCTGGATACTTAGCTGTCATTAGTTCAGAGAATTTTGTGAGGGTGATAGTTTTTTGGCCTTTCGGAAGACTTTTCTCCAACATGCACGAATACACTCGCCACTGAAATTTTAAAATTCGAAAAATTGACATTACTAAGTTTTTTCACCCAGTTTTGAATAAGATTTTGGGAAATATTTTTGTACCATTGATGTTGTATAATTTTCTTTTTCATTTTTAGGATGCTTGATACATTCTTTAAAATGTGTGTCTTCATTAATTCCAGACGTAAGAGCTTTGTGGTGACAGCAAGTCAATCCTCTACCAAAAGTATGGTGATCCCATTCTTCACAAACACCCAGGCTTCCCAAGACACCCTAAAAATTAAAACATGTAGAATTATTTCAGGGTGAGCCAATAATTATGTCTAGGTATTAAAAATCAACTCAAAATCCTGAAGACAGAATTAGCCAAAACTATCATACAAAAATAATTTACTTTAATTCTGGCTGCTTAATTTGTACCTGAAAGTATAAGGACAAGCAGAGAACGAGTACGGAGTGTGTGAGTGACATTTTGGGTTGAGCACCAGACGATGTCTGACGGAAATAGTTAAATTGAAAAAGCTTTTGGATCATTTCTACAATTCAACTTTCTACAATGAATATTCAGAAATTAATTGATAGCACGATTTTGCGTGTCAACGTAACACTAACTATATATTCCATGGCCAATTTGTTAATGTCGATCAAATTGTTGAATATAGAATGTATTCAAAAACCGGAACTTGTATTTTTGTCATTTTGTGAATTCACAAGAAAAAATGGGAAATATTCCACTCTCAGCATTGTGGAAATATATTTCTCTCTTTTAAAATCTCATTTCATTGGAATTGGAATACAATTGTCTATGTCGAACTTAAGCACGAACAAATACTAAGCTGCACTAAACTGTGCATAGGGTGTTCGCGAAAAGACGCATACTTGTTTGTTGTAATTTTGGCTTAGTTACAAAAATTTATGTTACAGTCGATACAGATTTTCAAAATAATAAGAAAATCTTGCTTTATTAATCGTTTTTGAGAGGAGCAGAAGTAACATTTACTTCTTCAGGACAAACGTTTATTTTTTAAAACAAATATCAGGCAGCTGCTGCTTGAGGGGACTGTACTCGGGGTGGCGACTTTACACACCCTACCGGGCCACGTAAATATGATCTGACATTCGTGATTTTTTCGAAAATACAAGAACTACCAGTTGATTTATAAAAACATTCCCTTGAAGATAGTTTAATTTTTCTGATCTTTTGTAAGCCAGAATTAACATTCAGTCATCCCAACAAAAAAACAGGAAACCTAAATCTCTATAACCTCATTGAATGAAAATTTTAAAAATTATAGAAGTCGTCAGAATATGTACGGAGTCACCTTCTTCACTTTCACAAGTCAAACACGTGTTTCCAAAACTGAAAACTGTTCAAGCCAATACGGTATTTTGAACTATACATTTTATTTAACTATGAAATGGACGGAACCACCTAAGATTTTGTTCAAAGCTGCACCAGCATTTTCTCAGCAAATACAAATATTTTTGTACTTGAGTTAACTGATCCTTTATGAATTTATGTGCACGTTCATTGTTTATTTTTTCCGCATTCTAGTTTCCATATTCAAACAAGATTCATCTAGTTTGTCTATCTGTTATAAATCAGTCAATACGCCGTAATTTTTGCAAATTGAGAAATTATATTCTAGATAGACAATGTTTATTTTATTTGCAATTTGTTTTAGTCATGCACAAAATTTGAATGAGCTCTTGGTTTGCGTGTTTTGAATCTGACTGTGATAGAATACCATTATACATAGGTATATGCATTGTGGCATTTGCCTATGCATGTATTGACGTCAACAAATTTATCAAATCATAAATCAGAGAGATTTGATGGAGCGGCATTTTATTACATTGCGGAAAGCTCTTTTATTGTCAACTTCGTGTGTGTCAATAATCAGCTTATAAGATTAGTGAATAAACTGATAAATAATGATCGCGAAATCCCGATGCATGTGAATTTATTATTGTTCATTTCATGCACCGTGCAAGCTGGAATTATTTAGTCAAGTTCATTGTTAGTCCTTGTGAGTTGTGACCACCATGGCCATGACCATGACACCTGATCAAGAAAAGAGCATTGTGTCCAACATTGCTCATCTCCAATCCCGAACATCCAATCTAAAAGCCTTGGGCACAGAATTACTTCAACATGGTGTCATCACATTGGCGGAAAGAGCAGAAATAGTATGTTTTTTATTTACTCAACCATTTGAAATTAAAACTATACATATCCATTATTAATTTGTCCAACAAGGAAACTATTTTCACAGAAACACAGGTAATCCTCGGACCGCTGGCCATTGTTTCTGAATCATTTCAAATTGAAACAATTGACCCGACTTACGATTTAGTAAATCATAAGCATAGGACTAATAGAGCATGAGACGGACTTGTCAGAATCAAAATCTTGATTTACCTGTCCAAAGTTTTTTAAATATACTTGCAAATTGCTTTATAGAGCAGCGTTATCGTGTCTGGAAAGCTAAGGTGCCAAATTTTTTTTGGCTATCAACAAATCCATTATAAGTAGGTACATCAGCGCAAAAACAATGCGATGAATACGTAACCTCTCAGTTTACGTTTGGGCCGAGTCCGGATTTTACATTTAAAGTTGTTTCTTATAAAACAAATTGACAACAACAGCTTGGATTGAGTCATAATAGAAATATTGGTCACTCGTAAAAAAAATTGAATGTTCTGAATTAAATTTTCAGAGTGAGCAAGAGAACATAGAGAGTAAAGCGAAACTTTTGTACGAGATTGTTTTGAAAAAGTCACCAGTTTGTTTCAAACTCCTATTGAAATGTCTCCGAAGTTCTGGAAATGAGAATCTGGCAAAACTAATCGAAGATACTCTTGGAGAAACCAAAAGGGGTAAAATGATTTACGTTAGTGAAATATATATATTTGTCAATTGTGTTACACTTACGTAGATTGTCTGTTGATTAGTGTAAAACTAGCGAATAAAAGTCACATTTAGACCTCATTCAATCTTTTTAAAGTTTAATGTGAACAAAAAAAAATGTTAATCCAGATTTTGAAGTTAAATATAGTAATTAAAATAAGCAAATTGTACATCCTGTGTGCTCCAAAAATGAAATTCTCACTTTTAGACCAGACAATCTGGATGCAACATCTATTTTGCACGGCTTCATCAATTAATGATGAAGCCGTTTTCCGCTTTACCCAATTCTCAGCGTTGGATCAAGAGATACAAACCTGAACTACTTTTTTAATGTAATAACATTTGTATTATTTGTCATTTAGAGGCGAAGTTCATCCACAGCGGATCGCTACATTAGAGAAGACGTCGGAAACACTCTAAGTAAATTGCTATATGTACTTAAAGGACGTTGTTTTAGGGTGATAGCATTGAATTACTTTTTTGAATTTTTGTAAGATTCGAATACAATTATCGAGATTTTTAAGTTTTTTCTTTTTGAAAAGAAATTGACATTTCCGAAAATATGAAAACCTTTTATGGGTTATAGAAATTTCAAAATATAAGCCATAAGACGAACTAGTTTTTGCTCAGTTGCGATTTCGATTGTCGAAAAAGTTATGAATTTTTAATTGCTGTCACCAAAAAATGTCTCGTATAACATTCTTATCTAATATTGGAATTATACATGCATATTTGAAAGGAAACTAAAACATTCTCGTTATATATTTCAGTTGAAGGGAGAGAAATGGGAATAGCTGAGATTCTTGAAGAGGATCCAACAATTTCAAAAAACTGGAAAACTATTTTCTACATTCTGAATCTTTCGGAGTTAAGATTGAATGTATATGAAAATTATGGAAATTTTATTGTGAAAGCATCTGTTATGTTGAGAGATTGGGGAGAGCAAGAAAAACTGAAGGGTTCACTTTCAAATCTAATGGATGTGTTGGAGAAGAAAGGTCACTTGGATACTGCGAGTAAGACCAACAATTCAAAAATGCTTTTTATTTAAATTAATAATTATAATTTATAAACAATTCTTTCAGTCAGGATAAAACGAATGTTTGAAGACTACAGTGCAGAGGCAGAATCTGGTTTTCTCCTTTCTCTCCAATGTTCTACTCCACTCCCAAGTAAAAATTAATTATCAATTTTAAATTACATGTAATATAACATAGTTTCCATATCTCTGTCCATCTTATCCTTAGTGTACAGAGAAGACTTAATAGAAGTTGCGAGAGTAATTGAAGAAAATCCAGACTTTGCTCTTCAATGGGAAAAACTGTTTCTACTTCTCCAACTTCCAATGAAACATTTTCAACAATTTTCAAATCACGTAACATTTGTTGAAAAAGCAATTGAAATGTTAACCTTATGGAAAGAAGTTGGAAAAGATGACCCAACTTATTTTGACCTGGCTCGCCTTCTTGTTCAAAACGGGCATAGAAATACAGGAGGTACATATGACTTGTGCATTGCCAGAGATTACAGTAATACTATTACTATTACTGTAATCTCTGGCATTGCGTTTCAATTCTTTGAACATCTAAAATTCTATATTTATTTTTTATGTGCTACAGGTAAAATCCTTGTACTCGGCGCGATGTGAACAAGTTCATCAGGAGATTGTCAAAACTAGGTCTCGGCTTAGCCATATGATTAGACAGTGGAAGTCTTAATGTCTACAACACGCAACTATTTATAATTTAAAATGAATCTAATTATCAATTACTAGTATAAGAAGTCCAAAATATAAAAAAATTATGTGTGTAAAAAATTAACAAAAAAGTAATTCTAGCCAGTAGAAGAGCGAGTCTTCATCTGTATAAGTATGTTTCGGTCAGCGAGTGCAGCGGAAGAAAAATAATTAAATTCCGGAAGTTTTCCCACAATCTGCATGTCAAAATTTAGGACCAAGTGTGCCAGAGCAAATTTAATTTCCATGATGGCAAATATTTTCCCTGGACACTGATGAGCACCAGCTCCCCAAGTGATCAGATTAGGAGGATTCCGTGGCTCCTGTCGATCTCCAAGGAATCTTTCCGGGTTAAATTTCATTGGATCACGATAACTTTGACTGCATGATTCATTGGACATTAGCATATGACCGGCGACCGCGATGGAGTCCACATTCTCAATAAAATAATCTCCAAACCAAGTGTACTTAGATTTTGGTACACGATGAATCGCAAAGAAATGAGCTGAGATTCTTGCTGTCTCTAAAACGCAGGCATTCAGAAATGGTGCAGATAATAATTTTTCGGAATCGTGAATGAATTCTTTGCATTCTTTCCTCAGTTTTTTCAAGATATCCGCGTTCTCCTGCTGAATTAAATAGGTTACAGCGTTTTTAAGTCCAACCGCCGTATTTTCAGTGCTGATGAACATGAAACCTAAGATGAGTTCCCCAACATCTTTGTTCGTCAACTGACCTTCCTCTTCACTGCCATTGTAATCAATAGCCTTTCTCAGAAGACGTGACTCTGTCAAATACTCATGTTCTCTGTACTTCTGGACTTGACTCTCAAAATGAGATACAACCGAATGCCTGAGAGGGGTAATTTTCCAGTTACACGCAAATTGGATGAACCATTTTGGAAGGAAATAAGATGCAATGATAAGACAATTTGCGATTTGGTTGAATCTTTTTAACTTCACCAATAGCTCTTCATCCATTTCCATAGATGCAAAACATGTAAGACTCGTCCGAGCAATGAATCTGTACATTTCTGTGTTCAAATTGAATATTTCATTGGGATTAGTGCTCACAATTTCATTCAATCTTGTAACAGTCCTCCTCGCCTCAAGGTCAATCTTCGGTGATAAACCGTTGAAGTTGACTGCAACAGTTTTACGGAAAAGATCTATTGCATTTTTCAAACCATTTTTGTTTTCATAAAACGGCCAGTCGAAGTTTAGACTTTTGAGAGCGTCTTCTAAAGACATGACTTTCTCATTTTCTTTGAAGTACAATTGAGCAAGTTTTGGGTCACAGATCACGACGATTGTTTTGAGGAATAGCTTGACCTGGAAAATCCCACCATAAGTTGCGTAGCAGTTGCTCATGAATTGTCGAATGTCTCGGATTGTGTGAAGGCCATGACCAACAATGGGTAATCCACCCTTAACGATTGGAACTCTTCTAACTCCTTCTGGAAGGTTGACTGTAGAGTTACTTCTTGTAAAGTAGTGTAGGATCACCAGTATAAAAATGGCCCCCAGCAAAAATGTCGGAGATCTGAAAAACAAACATTTCATTGAATAAGATCGTCAGCGAATCACAAAATAATGTAGTCACAAGAAATTCTAATACAAATACAGTACAAGATTTTGGGAATACGACCGAACCATTACTTCGATTCTAGTCCGGTTGCATTGTGTGTCAGTCTCTGTTATTGAAGGATTTCGTTAGTGTAATATTTCTCAGATATTAGAAATTCGAAAGACACAATTGCGTCATTCAGTTGTGTTTTATGTTTATAAGAAAGAAGACACGATTTCATTCGGTGTAAGTTTTAAATAAAGTATTACTTGTTTGACATAAAAACGTTCAAACACTAATCGTAAGTGTACAAGTTTCACGAAGTACATACGTATATATTGTGCAACGATTGCGATTGCACAATATTGTCTAGAAATAGGATTGATCGAGGAATGTGGAAAGACTTGTCCTGAGTACATTTAAGGACACAAGCACTCCCTCGTCTGCGTATTTAGCAAACATCGTATTTGAGAGGAGTTGACCGACCTGCAATTTTCGATAACTCACTCATTTCTATCAACATTGTACGCAGTTCTAAACCCCTCAGACTGATCTCATGCGTTATAAAATTAAATGCGACTGTTGTATGGAACAACTGCTTTACACAGTCTGGATTCTCTGGATGAAACTTTGTATCCATCATTACTAACCGTGTAGCAAAGGATTTCGTAAGGACTTAACAATTTTTGTCAATAATTCGAGTGAACTTGTAAGTCAATTTTAGTACAATCGCTTCTTTGTGTGGTAAGGGATCTATCTGAGTTTTTCCCTAGTAGCTGGACTACTCCATTGGCCTAGGCCAAATATATAATCACAATGTTCTCCTAGTAAAATATTCATTGATGTTTATTACAGTTATTGCCAATGAATGGGAAAAAAAATTCGATATTTTTTTACAAGTCTACTTAACTAAAAGTTAGTTGAGTTAATAACTTTTATTATGGTCAGGAATTTCAGCTTGCGCTGTTATCAATATTCACGTTTGTTAACAACAATTAATTTATTTTCGATGGGTACCATTATTGTTTAAAAATAACTAATTTGACGCACTAACGGATAATGAACTAAAAACTATTCAGAATGTTCATCAATTATTGATGAACTATGTGAACCATTGGCTATCTCAAGGAGAATTCAGATATTGAAGGTCTTTGGTCTCTTCGTCGAGGCAAAGACCTCGGTGAAGCCTCCGTGGGCTATCTGATCAAAATTATTTTAAATATATTGAATTGAATTGAATTGCTATAATTTCAATATTTCTAATCAATTCTCTATCAATGCGACTCCTCGTCAGTCTTAATGTACTTAACGAAAAGGATAATTGATCATTAAAAAACTGTAAACTAGCACAAGATTCTTTCTCAATTTCTTTCTTATAATGTACCCGTGGACTTACATTGTGAAGATAGACACAAACATTGTGAATCAATCAGCCCACTTGAGTTCTTCAAAAACAAATCAGGTGTAGTTTTGTTGTAGTAGACAATTTTCTAATTCTTGAAATGAAAGATCCGAGAACACTAGAGAGATTTAAAATCCGGATCTGTATGTGTGAAGAGAGCACTGATACACGTATGCCTCTTGTTTCAGTGAAGTTCATTATTTATATCCTCAAAATATTATTAACACAAGATGTTTGTATCATTTTGTGACGTCAAAGGTCGCAAGTACTTGAAGAGATCAAGTGTTGAATTGAGCTTCTTCTTTATAAAGACAAAGTCGCAAAATTCAGTGCATTTGCACTGAGAGTTATGCGTTTCTACAAATACAATGCGGACCGGACTTCATAAAGTTCTGGAACATTAATTAAATCGAATTAGACAAACATCCGACCCGATCGGAACGGATCTCTAAGCTCCACGTAATCATCACAGCTGAGCGTTAATAGAGAATTAATTCATGGTTTACAGATGTACTCTACTAAACCCGTCTATGAATGTGTTCTGTGTAACCAGTGTACCCAACCCAGTTGTACCCAGTGTACCGTAATCATTTTTTATGTTGTGCACCAGACATACATTGACGTCCAAGTCCCAAGAATATTTCAAATCACAAATTAGTATTATTTCCATTTCATAGTTTCATAGCAAAACAATTTTATAAAAGTGGCTGGAGTGAATGCGAAAGTAAAGCAAGAAATCAACATTTCAAGACACGTTTAAATATTTGGATGCATTTCCGTACAGGTACGTTTAAACTTGTGCAACTAATGATACATTTGCACTTAGGAAGTAGTAATAAAGTAATTACTTTAGTTTGGTCAGAAACATCATATTTGCTCTAGACTGAGCATAATGTTTGCATTGGAATACAAATACCGTTCAGCATTTAGGACTTTCATACAGGTATTCCTACTAATTTTACAGATTCCTTGGAAGGTGGACGGCTGATGTGGGGTACTTGGAGCTACTACTGAAAATCTATTCTAATATTCCTTCATTTTTGGCATTGCATTCAAAGCCTGGCTTAACGATTTTATCAAACCAGTCGGCAGTCCACTTTATTTCTATTTCACTTTCAAATTCAAGAATTTTAATTAAACATCATTTTATTTCTACTTTGAGGTAAATCTTTGTGGTTATTCTTCAAGGATAGTACCCAACCTAACCCCCAGGGCGTTTTTTCACCATATTTTTGTGGGTGCTGAGTTGTGTCCTCAAAATTTTCGTGCAGAAATAAAAACTTTTCGAAATATTAATTTTTGAATATTGTAGTCTCATATACATGACCCATATGGTCACTGAATACGGTAACAGCTTGGGATTATTCTACCTGTTTGACCACACCCATGTGGGTGTGGGAATAACTTAATTTGATCGGCTGGCAATTAAAGCACACTGTAAAGTTAAATGTGACTATTTAGTAGAACCACTGTCTGCATTCTGGATGCAATTTATCATCCACCATTTTAATTAATAATAGAGTATTTTCCAATTTTTGTCAATAATTCGAGTGAATTTGTCTGTCGGTTTGTAGTTCAAGAGCTCCTTTGTGTGGTAAAGAATGATCCCTCGGACAGGCAATGTACATATATTTGTAATGTGTTGTACCTCTACCCGAGTTTTTCTGAACTAGTTGGACTATGCAATTTGTCTAGGCCAAATTAATTGTCACCCTTTGTTCTCCCCTCAAAATACTCACTGATGTTTGATAAGGGAATACTATTACTGTCAATGAATGGAAGAATTTTTTTCATTACAACTCTACTGAATTGAATTATTCTCTACGGATTCTTTAATTACTGATGCTCAAAATTGTCAATGAAATCAAGAAAACTGATTTAAGGAACAGCCCACCCCTGTTATCTTCATTAACGCGGCGGTTATCGCTGTTATATATTGGACATAATTTCAGCATTTTTGTAATTACAATATTTCCAGTCAAGTTTTCATGTCTCGAGCGAGAACGACTACAACTAAATTTTCAGTCGTTCGAAATGAGAAAGAGCACAATTCTAAATGACTATTTAACCACTAAAGAGCTCTAAACTAGCAAAATATTTCTTTCCTAAAATTGCTCCAGTGGACTTACATTGTGATAATAGATACGAACATTGTGACTCAACCTGTTCACTTGAGTTCCTCAGAAGAAAATCAGGTATAGCCGAAATGTAGTAAACAATAATTTTAATTCTTGAAATGAAAAATCAGAGAACACTAGCGTAATTTAAATCCGTGTCTGTACTTAGAGAACACTGAAACACAAAAGGAGGATAAACCGAGTATTTCATTTTAGAGCAGATATAGGTAATCAACAGAAATAACTACTTTTCCTCAACCTTTGGTCGGGAATCCCGTGCTACTCGCTTGTACTGTGAAAACCTTGTTTCCCGATCAATGTTGATCTTGCCGAATTTCGAAAATCAGAAATTGATGGAGTAACTTGGCCGCTAACGTATCCAATAATTTTGCGGTTACTGTGCAATCCTTATGTGAGGGTGAAGTGTTGAGCATTTTCCATTCTCTATTACTTTCCGGCTCTGCTGGTTACCCGAAATACAAGCTGGTTTATCCTCCTTGGAAACACGTTAGCCTCTTGTTTCAATGAAGTTCATTATTAACCCGTGGACGCAGTTCTGTCAGATGCCAAAAATCATCCTGTGACACCTAATGATGAATCAATTGGGACTTGTTCTTATTGTTTTAGGAAATGTTACGTTTGAATGTTAAATAAAAGAACTCTGAACTCTGAACTCTGTAAAAGGCTTATGAAATCGCAATGTCTACCCGTATGTCCGTCTGTAGCCATCTCGTTTCACTTCGAAATCACTTGATTTTCATTGTATAAATAATTATTTTTCTCTCTATCCGCTTCTAACTACTATGAGGCCAGCTGCCCATCCAAAGTAAATTGAAACATGTTGTCAATAACATTAAAGCACTTTGAATGTCATTTTTCTTTGACGCATGTTGGTTCAAAAGCAAACCAGAAGTGGATCGGGTATGATCAACCACTATAAATTTCGACGCTTACTTGTGCCTTTAGATGCTAGTATGATATGTTGTAGAGATGTTGCATCCTAATGTTAAAGAAATATCACATCCGAGAAATATCTCCTCTTAATGTTGAATTTGCTTCCAAGATTTTGCTAGTGTTAATGATAAAAATGTAAATGTTATGTTAACAAGGACAAATGTAATGGTAAAAGCAGGTCTTTCGCAATAACGCTAAAGAGATACGCCTCCCAAAGGTATCGCCTCCTAATGTTAAAGAGATATCACCTACTCTATCTATCTTAACCTCTTTCAAGCTCCTTTGTCAATCATCTCAACCTCTCGCATCTTGTGTCTACCCTCTAGAATTAATATACTAGTATGTCCACATAAAGTATGTATTCTAGTTTCAACTCAGTCTTTGTATGTGCTCTGTGTATCTTTTATAAAACTCCCTTAATAACCTGAATAGTCTGACCAAAGAGATTAGAATACCTATATAGATTTATTCTAATCTCTTTGAGTCTGGCCAATTCAGGAGACAATTTATTGATAACAAAAATAAATATGTTCGTCGACAATTGAAAAAGTTGTCAAGCTGAACATTAAAGAGTTAAGTATAGTTCAACATAATTACGGGAGTGGAATTTGGTATACAGACTGAACTGATTTGTTCATCAAAAAATCAAAATGAACTACTTAGGAACTAGGAACACAGGATCAGGGATCTGACCCTGACTTATTAATAATCCTTTCTATCCATGATCACCGTTTTGTCAGTTCATGTATTTCTATCTAAATCTAGTACATCAGAATCTACTTCGCGAAAATAAACAATAGAGCAAACTTCTCACTCCTGAATATCCAACAAACTACTTTTTTGAATTGAGTAATTAATGCATATTTATATTATAGTTGCAAATACGTTCTCCTTGAAATTGATGATCCAGAAACCGAGAACGAAAGAATTGTAATGCATGGAAACCTTATCAAACGATTTTATTAATTCGGATGGTCTTCTTGAATAGAACTGCGTACACGTACCACGTGTTAATACAAGCATTCAAACATAATTTTATTTTGACTATTAGGTTTGTACGTATACCTCTATGGTTATTTTTAGTGTTATACAGTGTTAGAGAGCCGAACAATTTGCAAAGGGGTGAAAAACAACCCTAGAAAGACTTTTAGAGTCGTTTATGAGTTTAATGACTATTCAAAGATTAAATTCAATTTTCATCCACACTACTTCATAAATTCAAACACACACCTACAACAGTTGATACAGGTTTACATTTGTACAAATTCCGCTCAATTCAGTTTCCAAAAATGCATTTGTGAGCACCAACCAATCAGAAGCATTCATTGTCCTTTAATCGTTTAATCCAGACATAATATTTTAACAGTGCGTGAAATGAGTATATTCGGTTCAAAAATGGAAATGCTATAGGTCATGTCATATTCGTACACTATGAGTTTAAGTCTCGCTGATGCAGATGCTAGATTGTACGCGTATTACTAGAGATAGAGAATGCAGTCTGGTCAGGAATGCTTTCACACCGAGAGACTCACTCACGTCAGTAAAAATAACAATGGAATAAATGGAATGACAAAATATACATGTAAATGGTCACTTCTAACCGAATTGTTTGAATATCCAAAACTGCGCTACTTAATTTTACATTTTCATACACGATATGGCATAGGCATGATGTGAACCTTGGATATTTCATTTACATTGCAAGCTGCAATATGCGAATGTAACTGCAACTGCAAGTCCCACACCACAACAGAATACACACTAGAAGAGTCACCAGATAAAAAATAACACACTCTTGTCCAAACTCCTAAACCCTAGCCTTGCCAGCCAGTGCAGTGCAGCGCCATACAATGTAGCATGTACATCGCTGGCCAGAAAGCAAAAAATACCAGGGATACAATGTAATATAGAGTACAGTGTGAATTGTAATAACAAAAACTCCATATCCGCAAATATTACATGGGAAACACTTTTTAGAAAATAGTTGAGAATCAAGATATACATTTTGTAGAAGATTTTATGATATCAACACGCATATCGATTTTGGAAGCATAAAGTGAAATGTAATTAAATGTAGTCCAAAACTAAAATATCTAAAATATAATCGAGGAGCGTAAACAAAACTTTAAACGGCTTAGTACTTAATGCGTAACATCAGTTGTAGATACATTTTCCATGAAATCAGTTTCGTCATGAGAAATTGTCTACGGTCGGACTTTTACTTTCAGTGCTTTCCTCCGTTTCGAGAAGAAGCTACGTTATTTTACTGTTCCAAACACACCAAAAAATTTTAGCCCATAGTTTAAGAACACCTGCCAGGAACGAATTGATATCTTCCACTATGCCCAACTTATATATACAGACGGAGTGTGAAAAATCATGCATTATTTGAGTTGAACTCTTCCGGCGTTTCAAAGCAGTTTACAAATTACTAGTCTGAATTAAGTAACAATTTTTAATTAGTGAATATTCCTCTTTACATAGAATTCGAGTTTGTCTTTAACACTTAAGTATTTTTAATTCGAGTTCTACTATTAAATTATGATGATGCTGAACCTGATGAATGTGGTGGTTGTGAACACTCTTACAATCAGCTCTAGAACGAGAGTTGGACAATTCTATTCTAAACCTACGATACGAACGCATTGGTAAATAGAAAAACTAGTGACAACACTATTCTGTAGACTCTGGACACTCTGGAGTCTGGACTCTTACGTACTACAAAGTATGTAAGCTCGTTTGAAAATAAATACAGACGCTCTGAACTGAACAGGTGAAACAATGAAACTCTGAATTACAAGTCTAGTTATACAACACAAGAGACGATGCGATGAGACGAAACCGATCTAGGGCTTTTGGGCTATACGCTATACATGACTCCTGAATGAATGTGTAGCCTAGATGCCTTCACAATGACACTGCCATGCTGGTCACTGGTCACAACTCTTATGAACCCACCAGTAGAATAAATACATTCATTTATAACAAACAATCTCGAGTGTGCCACGCATAATAATATGCATGACTTTTTTTT
Organism: Protaphorura armata; assembly: GCA_034700305.1. Lineage (NCBI taxonomy): Eukaryota > Metazoa > Arthropoda > Collembola > Poduromorpha > Onychiuridae > Protaphorura > Protaphorura armata. Next base: position 34,227 of record JAQIXO010000070.1, read on the forward strand.
AACGAAGAACCTATCAGTTAAAAGATATCTTGACCTGGCCGAACTCGAACTGATTATAAGTGCTCCGTAATAAAAATAATACATAATGTATAATTCGAGACTCAACATACCAAGTCAGGTAATTACAATGTTTTGGGAATGACAATTTTTGTTCCGAAACAACAACGTACCGGAATCGCAAGCGTACCGTACGGAACATTCGGAAATAAATGGACTTATCATTTATTCTAAAAGATAATGAATACCGTTGGCCAAAATTAATTTTTAGCCACCCTGTAAAATAAGTACATTCGGATTCATATTCTCAGAATCTGATAATTTGTCAAGTGTCAAAACTTATACCATGTTATCCAGAGAGCACTGTACTGACCATACATAAAAAAAACTTATGTTCCCAACGATTAGTTATGAACCACCGTGTGTGTTGTGTGCATTCTAGATATACGTATGAACATACAGATTACATAGGGTTGCGTGAAAGAAGGGGCGACAAAATGTACAGTAGACGGACCTGAACAAAGTACACAATTTTTGAGGGAGACCCAATGCAATGGTATGGCAGGGAAAAACAGCTGCACTCACACAAACCAGCTCCCAGTTCATGAGAAACACTCGAATAGGGCGAAGCTCACACAAATTCCCTCTCGCTACGACTCACAAAGACTAAACACTGCGACTCTAAACCCACAACACATACACAAACATCACATCCAATTTTTGAGACATTTTTTCAGATTTTTTTTTTTGCGGTTTTTGAAAAAAGAAAAAAAAGCACATACGAAGTACGAAATACGTTTAGTTCGTGTGGCGATACAAAAGTTCCAGAAAAAAATTGTGTTCATATGATTTTTACTTTTACGCGGGCGGAGAAATAATTTCTCGTGCGTGTGGACGTCAAGTGAATTATCCCAAGTATTCGGTGATAGTGGATTTAATTTTAAGCAGTTCCGCCGGGCACCGGGCAGTAACACTGGAAAAAGGAGTTCGTCGTAATTTTTCGCTGTCCTGCGAAAATACAGTTTTCCAAAAAAACCGAAACATTTTTTTCCGGTCGGTTTTCGGGGTAATTTGTCAACTTGTTGAAGAACACGGGACACGGACGGACAATTTGGTTTCAGTTCCTGGAAAAAATTGCTGGAATTCCTGGAGACGAGATTTTTGGGTACTACAAATACATTTACATTTACATGGGAAATACTCATTAATTACCGGTTGGCTAAAAATTTTGACATCAGTTCCGTTAGTTCTTTTCAAGAACATTGATTATCGTCATATTTTGGAATAATAGTTTTGTGGTTCGATCACGGTCACGGATCACGGTGGACGGACGGTGACTGTTTTTGTATCTGGATTAGTGGTAACGGTGCGGCGTGCGGATTTCGTGGGTACACCGTATACGTATGATATGCGTATGGTACGGTGGTTAATTTATGCATCGATTCTATTCTAAAGTTTGTTGAGGAGTTTCATCAGTAGTTTGTTCTTGACGGAAAACTTCTCCAAGTCTTTGGATTTTGAGAGTGACAAAGTTTTCAAAAAGGAGAAGGACGACGACAAGGACTTGACATATGCATCACGGACTAAGGACTATGACTATACATGGGAAATGGGAATGAACTACCAAAAGAAAGATAAACCAACGAACCGTATACGCGTACCGGGTAATAAAACCGGTATATGCTAGTTAACTAGTTTCGGAGTTGACATATGACATAAGTGCACGGCACTCTACACAAGACACAACGCAGTACTAACCGAAGATACTGGAATTTGCAATTTTGCATAATTGTTTCGTTATTGTGTGTTGGAGTGAATTTGAAGTCGAGAAGAGATCGAAAAGTGGAGTGAGTTCTGGGATAGAAAAATAACAATAAAGATTATTGACTTCTCCGGAGATTCTTCAGTTTCGGAATTTGGATTGATTGGATCTTTGGATCACACAAACCACAAGGAAAATTGAGGTAAGTCAAAGTAGTGGTGGATTCTTTTTATTTTTGCAGGGTATTATCATTATTCATTATCATTGCATATTCATTTGGCACTGGTTATCTAGTAGTTTATTATGATCATCTCAACGATTACAGCGTACAACTTGGACATCAAAGAATTACACCATGATGTGTTCATCTGCGGTGAGTCTGTCTCTGTCTGAGAGTAACTAAGTAGGGTTTGCTTTTGCTTTCCTGATCACCTGAATGTTTACGAAATCAGTCGTATGGGTTATAGGTTTCACATTACACTGAGCCGGGACGTCCTGGGCATTTAGATTTCACATGCATAGAGTGTGAGTCCAGTCAGTCTCCGTCCGCGACCACCTGATCTGAACGACCGCCTTATATGTTTGCCGTATTTGACTATGTTTTTGCTCTGCTGCTCCGTTCTTTTTTACGTGTTACACTCAAAGAATCCCTGTGTTCCGCTAGTTCTAAAAGAAACCAGAATTTTTGTCACTCTGACACATGCGAAATAATGCGAATCTGCTATAATGTTTTAAAAGTATTTATTTGTTATCATAAACATGACGGTAGGAATAGTATAGTACGCATCTCGACTTCCATTCTAAAATTCTAATTTTAAGTTTTTCTAACAGTTTGCATGCATACATCAACTCATTGCATTTTAAAAATTGCTACTTGTGCAGTATTATAAGTATTAATTTTATCATAAGTGTGGAGGTCAACCCATTCGGTATTTATCGTGCCTTGCTTGCTAAGATTATTCGATCATTGTAAATCTGACTGTCCGAACTGAAGCCTGGCCAGAACACAACACACACGAATCACAAGAATCAGTGGTGCTAAGTGCACTCATTAATTTGAATCGGCACAACACGAGAACATGGTCCACATTCACATATCTGTACCTTTTCCTAAAGCTGAGTATCAGTGTCGTTAAAGATATTTTATAATCATATCCATAGTGTGTTTCAAATCAATTAGGTTCTTAGGTTGGTATGAATGGCATGGTTTTCTTTACAGTGACTTTGACTTCTTGTACGTCTTTCGTGAATTTTATGTGCAATTAAAATTTTATCGTCTTTCTTGCGTTAACCTCTTCACTAACTTTTAAAGTGTAGAGTAGATTAAAATTTCCTTGTTATGCATGTACTGCTTTCACATATCATGCCATCAAAAATATACGCAACCAACTAATAGAATACTCTTGAAGAATAATTTATTTGAAATATAAAGACGTTTATTGGGATTATTGTTTTCATGAAACCGATCCAAAATTCACAACGTTGTCAAAACGCAGTGAGTTAGCTATAGTTTCAATTTGCTGCTCATTGAATATGTGGAAAATCATTAATTTGTAATTCCTACAACCAATTCATAAGGTCCAAACTCGCCTAGATCAATTTCGTTCGGTTTTACTTATTGTTAAGCTCTTTTACTCTTTATTGGTGCGTTAGATCGCTTCTCAGTGTGTGACAGTCAAACACCTGACAGTCCAAATTCAAGCCTTATTGATTTACAAAATCTTAGCTTTCGGCATTTATCACATAATATTATCCTTCACCGACTTCACCCCATTCATTTTAGGAAAACGGTGTTCCTGTCCTACGGATTTTTTTCAATCTTTTCTATACAGAGACAAAAATACATTGTTCCATTTATTTGAGCCAGTCCGATTTCCGATTCTTTCTATTCTAACAAGCTACGACACTGACTTTGATACAACATGTACGTGCGTAACCCAAATTAAATTTAGATAAGGGTTTAAGCTGCGGTAGGGAAATACTTGAAATTCAAAAGAAAAAAGGACGAAGAAGGCCCACAGAGTCCATATATGTCTATTCTGTGTATGTGAATGTGTGTAAGTATTATTGGGTCGTTCGTTATGTTGACATGAACACATTACCTATGTTATGAGAACGACTCGATTTTTTTTATTCTCTCTATTTCTCCTTTACCCTTTTCCTTCTAGCCAAGCCACGCACAGCGAACGCGTCTCAGGCAACAAGTCAAATCAGGCAATCTTCCGATGTCAAAATATATATTTTTTTCCTGGTACTGAATTCATCGCCAGGGCGAGTCAATTTGTAGTGTTCTGATTTCCTTAAGGATTAATGCGAGCACCTCGAGGTAGAATTATTGACACTCGAAGTTACAGGCAAACGCATCTTATTCACATATGGACTGTGCTGAATTATGATAGAAATATCTTAACGGCGTAAATAATAGATCAAATTCACCCTATCGCCAAAGCAAACAAATTAAAATTTCTTATTACTTACTTTTATATTGTCTAGGATTTTTGTAAGTAACGGATTTACATAAGTCTAGCTCTGACAAATTGTTGAATGTTCATTGTATGTGTAGAATTAGGTAAACTTTTTGACGGGATTGGATCGTTCTCGGTAACACACGTATCGTACGTATTCGAATAAAATACATGCATCCTTATGCGATGGCCGTATTTACACGAAGGAAACCAACTTGAGGCAGTATTAGAAGTTAGAAAGAAGAGCCCCAGCCGAAAGCCAAGCCCATGGCCCAGGCGCAAGTGGCTATTTAAATGAATCTACTCTCAATTCCCTTTACGACAAAAGGGAAGATTTACCCTAGAAGAAGATGGGGGAAAACTCACAATTCAGTCCCATTATTCAAGGGATATTGCTTTGCTCCCATCCTTTAACTTTATTAGTAGTGCGAAAATTAGCCCTACACTTCAGTCTCATAAAAGGAAGAAAATACATCGTTTTGGTTTCACAGTGTATTGAAGAATATTAGGGAAGGACCGGCAACACCATGGGTGTTTTCCTCTAACCTTGCCCGGGTATTGAGATTTAATTTGAGGCCCTTCAAGGATCTCATTCAATTCAGGAATAAATGAGTGATGGAATATTTTGGAACAGAATGTCGCGGCAAAAAATTGACAATTCGGATGTCCTTTGGCACTATGGCAGTGCAGATATTTTAGAAATATCTATTGTTTCGGATTCGGGCTCGCCAGATACATGTTTTTCTAATTGCTAACACGTATGGCATGGTTTTATTTTCGTAAGGCTAGAAGGCTGGATATACACATGAGTATATCTATTGAATGAAACTGAATCAATTCACAAATCTGGCGGACAAACATAACTGTTAAAGTATTTTATATTGATGTTCGTTTTAATATTTATTTAATGCCGTCCAAACCTTCGAATGGTTAGCTTTGTGGTATTCCCTGGTGTTCCAAAAACCTCCTATGAAATGGTCAAAAAAAACATGGTTTCAAACGAGATCGAACCTTAGTAATTCAATAAAAACAATAACGTCACCTTTATGTTTCACCTGGTTGACATTTAATTGGCATTTAAAAAATAGTTTAGGGACTCGCGGAATTTGGCACGGATATGGAGGCCTCACAATTCTTCGCAAGGGTCCATTTTTCTGTATGTATAGAATTGTCCGCTTGTAATCACTTGGCACGGCAATGCAATGGGATGCGTGGTTTTGAATTTCGAATATGCTGGTCGTACTGTTGTATTGGATTGGATTGGGTTGGAGTATCATTTCGTTTGTAATCTTGTCAGATTTTTCGTCCTTTGGAGTTGAAGTAGCCGTAGGTGTGTGTAGTAGTCGTCCGAGTGTGGTTCAATGATTTGATATCAGTAAGTAATCTGTATCAGTGTTCAGTATTTTATTTATTTAATTAATGCCTTATACTACTTGTGCCGTGCCTGCCAGCCTACGCTTCAACTAGTTATAACTGTACTGCGCGACTAGACTGGAAGAGTAAAAGAATGAAAACCAACAGGTTATTGATGCATTGCATTGGTTCACATTAGCGGGTGGAATATAAATGATCAATCTTCATTTATTGCTGTGGTTGTGGACACTAATTGTAGATAATGATAATAAAAGCTGAGCTTTGGTGGTGGTGTGGCGATTATCCTGACTAGCTAGCTATGCTAGTTTTAACTACGCTTCTAGGCAAGGCGAGGCTGCTGAGGCTGAGGCTGCTGCTAGTCCAGTCAGCTATGATGTAATTCAAACTAATGCGTGGAACTTACTACTGGGCTGGATGAAACTGAATTCAGTTCAATCCAAATGTTTAATGGTCTTGGGTGTGGATTTCTGCATTTAATCCATACATCCGTCTCGTACCTCTGCCTGTCCGATTAGAGATTAATAGGATTAAGTTTAGAGACGCATTTATTCTTCTGCTTTTTGGGGTACTACTAAAACAATTTCCAAGCACAGCACAAAGCACAATACTATCGCTAAAATTTAGTAGGGAACGGTACGGTGAACTGATTTTTATTTGCCTGGAAATTTTTATTTTCTTTGATGATGGCAGATTTTAGAATTTTGCACAAACTGTGTTAGTTATTATCGTAGTCGTACCTTATCTGCTAAAAAATACACCTTACAATGGTCAGTAGTTTTATGTCGGAGTGGTTTACAATTTTGTCACACCGTGTACTGTTAAGAAAAATTGTAATTCAATTCAGCTGTCATTTCAAATGAATCTGTTCATTTATTTTGGAGAGATGTCTTCATTTGAAAATAGAATAAATAATAATAAATATGAATGGATTTTGAATTTTAGGTACGCATTACATAGCACTGACAAGAAATTCATTTTCCTGACCCCTGACCTCACAAATATCAAATCATGATCCCATTCCCATTTTGCTATGTCTGCAGTACGTGTGAATAAATGGTCTCGTTTCTCCTCGGGTCAAGATCACAAATATACCAAAGTCGAACGTCATAATAGATGCACTTATGACTTTCAGTGCGCACGTAGGATCTGACCATTTTGACCACAATAATTTGGTTTTACCTTTGGGAATGATTGATTCAGAAAATTTTAACAGATGCCACAAATGTTGCCGAAAGTTAGTGAGGTCTGTGAAAATGTTTGAAGGTACCCTGGGGGCAAAGTTTGTAATGGGAGGGCTAATGCTACATATAATTTTGGCTCCTGGTCTTGGAACGTTAAAAGCCAAGGCAGAAAGGGAAAGACGAGGAAAGCAAAACTTTCATCGATTGTCATGAGTCTTTATCATTATAATCTCATCTTAAGTTTCACTCGGAAAAAGAACTAAAAGTTTCCTTTTCTACCACCGCCAGATGATTCACCCTTCCCCCTTCCTTCCTCCCAATCAACCTAACGGAGAAAACCAATTCCCTAGGTTATTTCTTTCACCGAAATCCACAACGTAATGTGTTTTCGAGGAAGAGAGAGAGTAGTAGTGGTAGTACAGGGTGTGCCAAATAAATTTTCCACACAAATATCTCAAGTCAGAACCCCTGGGTCTAAAATTAGCATTCGTTGTAACGGAAATGAAAAGAATTAGACCAATCCATCCTATTCGAACGATTCTTCAACTGTGACTACCAACTTAAAAAAACTTATGTCGTGTATTATAATTTGGGATACCTTGTAACTTGTAAGGCTGGAATACTCATAAATATTGTGCAGAGCAAGTAGAGTTGAGTTTGTAGGGGTTAGGACTAGGACAGTCCGAATATGAAAACGAAAACGGTGTGCATGCAAGGAGTGATTAATGCCTTTTTTGAATTATATGCTTAATTAATTGCTCTTCTTTCTAACATGGGAAAGTTTCTGAAAGGTTTTGTGCTCGGTGAAATATTTTACATGACCAACCAGGTGGGATATTAGAAGTACAGTTCCAAGTTTACATTTTTATCGGGTTGCGGTTTTTGTATGTATTTGTTAACATTCTGGTTTTTTGGTTGATACAAAAACATAAAGTTGGACTTCTGTGGTTTGGTGTGTATTTTACTATTCAAAACATTGATTCGAATTCGAACCATGATTGTCAAATTGCATGTAATATTAAGTATATTAGCAAATATTCAAAGTTAATGAATTAAACTTGCTGATAATTTAGATACACTTGTATTTGACAATAACGGGAACAGAAAAATTAATATGGGGTTTTGGAAACTTGAGTGGATTTCACGATAAGGCTTAAATTGTAATTTTGTGCATGTAAACGATCGAATTCTGAATCAGAGAATCAGACTTAGCTACCCAATTTGAAATTGAAGACTTTTTGAAAATTAATGGTTACACATTACACTAGTGTTGTTTTCCGTGGCCGTGGTTCATGTTACTACTGATATTCCTCTAAAGTAATAATACATAGTAGCATTAAGTGATGACGGCAGTTGGCAGTCTGACATGTTCGTTACTGATAAGGTAGGGACGTAGGAAACATACAACACTCATGTGACTTGACAAATAATAAATCTCTTACTTGGACTTTCCAGTAAAAATATTAGGCAGAGTATATGTATGTACATATGTGTGTATGCATGTTATGTATCATGTGTAAGCGTAATAGACAATGGCAATGCAGAACGTGTAGCTTCTTGCCTAGGGCATGAATCCGTCCTAAAACCATTCTATTGTATTGTTCACACCTGTTTGTTGAAAACTTGGCCACTCAATCCCTACAAAGACTGTAAAATTTTAATGGTAAGAAATAAAACATGAATATCAAAGTGAAAGTTTAAACACTGCTCTGCGGTTGTAGAATTGCAGATACAAATCCGTAGATGTAGAATCAAGATTTTCGGGGAGAAACAGAACTATGGATGGATAGGATATTATGTAAGAATAATGTTTTGTCAGTGCTGTTTTTAGAAATAGTAATATCATAAAATTGGCAAGCCTAATTATTTATAATTTATAATAGGAGAACCGATACTATGTTGCTGTTCGAATTGTTCAGATTTAGAATTATTTTACTTTTATTGCAATATCAGAACAAACTTTTCTTTATTGAACTCAATAACAATAAAACTCCGAAAAGCTGACCTTCCCAATAGTACCATAGGCTTCTATTAATAAATCTGGACATTATGTTTCAGAGGAATTTATACTTTATGTTATGTTGGACTTTTTTGACAAGCAATGATAGTTTGATATAGTCGAGGGCGGTCTAGTATATGACAATTGGTGACCTCCCGTTAGCATGAGAAAGCGGTTTTAGTTTTTATTGGAGACCGTGCGCATTGAACTCTCGTGTTTCCTAATAATATTCAGTACCGGGTGTTTGATAGCGGACGTGATTCTTACGTCCGCTCGTAAGCATAAGTTCTGAATTCAATTTTGCATTGGGGAGCGTGAAGACTCTCAAGTAAATTTTTAATTTGTAATAGTGATTTTTTTAAAAGAACCCAGTTGACACATCCTACATTACTGTCGCGTCCTCACTGAAAGTCTTATCTCCCAGACTAAATCAGTCACTGGAGTCTCTAGCCTGCCTACATCCCATACTAAAATAGATAACACTAAATTCTATTTTTTAAAGAAAATATTCCATGGATTATAGTGGAAAACAGAAATTCAAAATTGCTTGCATTGTCGAATCAAATGAGATCGAGTCGACTAGTATTGGTCACCTCAACCTTACACCATTCAAATACTTGGTGTTTGATGTATGCTTCTATTTGATTAATAATTAAGTAACTTTACCAGCCGGTCATTTAGTAAATTTGGTGATTTAAACTCCAACTGTGGTTCTTAGGTTAAAAAAATCCTTTCAACCTAAACATTAGATGACGAGGGAGCGGAACTGTTAAACCCGTCTAAGTGTGTAGTAATGTATAATGTATTCCATTCTCCACTCCAGAGTCAATTTTGTGTTTGGTGTTTAGTACTTTATTATCAGAAGCATCCGGTCATTTAGTTCTCCACAGCATAAGCATAGCAAGCAGTACTGGCGGCTCAGCCACAGAAAGGGTTAACTTGTTCACGTATCATCATATCTCTTTCTACAGGGTGTCTCAAAAGTAACTCATTCAAAAAAATAGAGCGTACACACATGGAAGTACATTCACACGCACTCTGGTGTGTTCTTTGATTGTCTTGCATTCTAAACATACATCAGATTTTTTATACAATCTCACAATTAGTTTGAATAATAAGGTTTGAGTGTCCCTTCTCCTAATATTAGTAAATTTTGTTCTCCAATATCACGTAAAATGGACAAAACTGTTGTTTCTTCCCATATATCTGTTTCCAGAATTTATATTTGTTTACTGTGACCTACCATGTATTCAAAAAATGTGGATCTACGCGTATATACGCACATAAGGTCTGTCACGCTATGGTAATGGTTGGTGTATGCTATGCTATGCTATGTATTCTATGCATGCACGTACGAGTATTATTTGTTTACGCAACCTGAACGTGAACGTTCCTCACATTTATGTATATATTTTCTGCAGGCGGTGAGGGATTTTGCATGAGACTCTCATACTAGTAGTAGTTGTTTGTCGTGAGTCTGAAAACTGCAAAGTGTTGGATGAACCCAACATTTTGCATGCATATGTAGCGTAGTAAGTAAGTACATTGTGGATTTAATGAGAAATGAGCCCAGTAAAAGTATAATGTAGTAAATGTTGCGGGAAATTCACCCAATCAAGAAATTCACAGTAGTTTGAATAGGAAACTCTGTGTATGTTTTTTGAGAGAGCTATTACACTAATTACACACATTTTTTTTATAACTTTTATGAATTTTCAGGAATTTCTATACAAATAGCGGTTTCCATATATTCATCAATAATTATTTTGCTTTGGACCCATGTAGTTCGCGCTTATTATGATAGAATTTTAGAAGGACTTTGAAGCTATTGTATCTGTAATAGAATGTAGAGAACTTAATGAAATTAAAGTTTACATATGGCGTTGGGACCTAGAAATTATTTTAGAATTTGATAACCCACCGTACTGTAATGTCTTCAATTGCATAATGAATTCACTAATCACAAAACAATTAATACCAATATTGTATTATTGCTCTAGAAATTTTGTGTGTAATAAGCATATACTTAATTTGGTTCACAGAGAAAATGTTTAGTTGTTTCAAAATTTTAGTTTCAGACTACGGTTTGCGTGTTCATGAATTCCCTGATTCAATGAGATGTCCGTGACACAGTCAATAAGTGTGAATTTATGATGGGTGTACAGCATACTTTATGAATATAATGGGCAGAATGCAGAATGTAATTGTAATGGACTGTACGACAACGACTGGCTCGCACAATTCAATACATAATTGAAAATGAAATTGGAGGTTAGTATTTAGTTTTTTATCGGTTACATTTTATGTACATTGTTCCAGGTATAATGGTTTAGCTACGCTTTGCCTGTATTCTTCTTTCTTTGTATTGTCTCAGGAAGAAATTAATCCTCCTAGACAGGGACCACACAAACAATGCCGATTCAAAGTGTGGACGCGTACGGTTTAATGCAATAGAATGTGCGAGAGTACATTTATTTGGTACAGAAACAGAAGTGGTCACTCACTACTTGACTGTGTTAAATTTCTTTCTGGATTTTAAGACGGATTTACCACCTAATATTTACAATAGCCAGATAGAACTAACCCCAACAGGAGCATGACGTTAATTCATTTGTTAAAAACGCCATTACAAATAATTTCTAATACCAAAGGGAATGGCTACCGTTGAGGAATACCCGGTTATTGTATTCCAACTGCATGATATTTTTAGGATTTACTGCCGTTGATGTGAGTTTGATTTGATTGAAAATAATATCTGATGAACGCTTATCGTATTTATTTAATAAGTCAGAATATTGAACTGGAACTGAAATCAGTGTGTGTATACGCATTTTTTGATTTACAACCAAGTAATTTTGGGCAGAGCAGAGCTACTGGAACTGGACGGGCTTAAACTCCAAAGCTTAACGTAGTCAAGATCCGTAGTAAAACAAGTAATTCATATGGAAGGAGACAGACTAGAATAGAATAATTGTGCGATTTGTAGTAAAATGTGTTGCTTTATAAAGTCATTATAAACTTTAGTGCTTTTCCTTTGGCTTTGGCCTACACTCTACGTGAACGGTGTAGATGTGAATATGTAAATGTGTAGTATTTTCCTCGGGGTAGCTCACCAACAAGTTCCAAGTGCTTTTCTTAAGCTTCTCTTTGTTATTTTCAATTTCGTACTGCGTGTGTTGTCGGAATTGCATTGACAAATATTGCATTTTCGAGCTGTATGTTTTTCTTACAAACATTGATTATCCAATTTGTATTTTTAATTTTTCTTTACATAGATCAGCTCAAAGCAACTTTTCCTGATAACTTTTACCAACCTGTAATCCACAATATACAGTATATACAAGGTTCTATGATATTTATTTGTTTTTGACATTTTGGTCATGAAAGCTATTTGATTGACTCTTAGTTGGATTATGCTCTTATTGTGCTTGAAAAATAATCAGTTACCAAATAAACTTCCTTGAGACGATATTCGTTTCCGCTCCTTCAAAAATTAATCAAATTGATCAAAGTAGAATTTCTCCCCACCCAACCGAGTAAAGTGTCCTCTGTGTTGTTTTCAGTTGTTCAGGACATCCTATTTAGTGCGTATGAGAACAATGTACTCAAGTCTAAAATCATTAATTACTGCACGCCTTGCACCACCCTGAACTACCAATAGAGCAAACAATATTTCTGTTCCTTCCTGGCCCTTGCATTTGACAAGGATCCTCTCTCACTTGTAAATGATCTCAGGTATTTGAATTCGAATAATATATATGAAGGCCCGCACACCTAGTTCCTCGTTACTGTCGTTACTAACAGAGTGTCAGTTTTAGTATATTTAGCTAGAGTCGTGTTGCTTGTGTGAATATAGAATTTTTTAATACTTCCTAATTTTCAGCAGTGCACTAAACCTTTACATGCTAAAATTTCGGAGTGAGTCAGACATGTCGACACGTGTCAAGAACCCGTTAACCCTTTACAAGTGTTCTTCTTTTTTCTTACATGAAATATGGTTTCCTTGTGAGATTTGAGTGTTTCTTGAACATAAAGGAGAAAATGTATCCACCACGTTTACTTACATATTCTATATAGGGGATGGATTTTGTTTCACTTTGACTTCACGATTCACGTCCAACTCCCAAAGTTAATGTTAAAATGTAGGAATAGCGTCAAGTCAGCTCAAATGCAATGAACGCATGTTTTGCTTTTGCTCTGGGGCTCAGCCACGCATTCAATTCAACATCGTCGTCTACCATCAAAGTCATTAGTGAACTTGCATGGATGCGGATGGGTTGAAGCGTTCTACTTTTATTTATCAAAATAAAACGGAGCTCGACAGCTCACTAATGCAATACTGCAACGCAACGCAATGCCACGCAATGCACGAAGACTTACAAGGTACATGATTAAGATGTAAAATTCAATCTTAAGTATTAGTCAATTTCAGTGTCCTCGAAGGGAACGTGAGTATGAAAGTTCTGTCCTATAAAAATATTATTATTCATTTCTCACTACCTCACTACAAAAGCCTTGCTATACGTTTTTATGTTAGTTCAAAGTATGCAGAATATATGCGTGTGGAGTACTAAGCACTAACACATCCTATAAGTACCTGAAGATTTGATAGTGATAAAGAGGTAATTTATGTATATTCACAAAATCTTCCTGACCAAGGCATTTGAAATTACTTCCTTCCAGAAGGTCTTACAATTAGTCGGTAGTCGGATCTGCTTTTGACATCCTAGTAGTGTTCCTTGTTGGCTAAGTAGGGGTAATTAGGAGTTTACTTGGATATTGGGATATTTATCGCTTGATTTAATCGGATGGGAATGGGATAAGAAATTGGGAAGGTAGATAAGAGATAACGTGCGCCAACACAAATATGGAATTCATATTTAAACAGGTTTTCTTTTGGGAATGTTGGCAGTATTATTATGTAAACCAGGGTCAAATGTCAAGTCTACATTTTACAAATTAGTTAGCAATTTAATTTGAGGCATTGAGTGTGATGAGTTTGTGTATTTTGGAATATTTAACTCTTACAAAGGTAGAAATATTTATGGACAGAACTCCACTTTACTTTTTGAAGATTAACGTGACTTGTTTTATTTTGAGAGTAGTTCACTATTATATACGATTTGATTATGAAGAAGGTACTATCGAAACTTTAAGTAGAAACTTCGCAATTATTGAATCTACCAGGATTTTTTTTCGCATTTAGATTTATTGTTTGAACTTCTTTTGGTTGAGCAGTTTTCTATCTATTTCTTTATGGAATTACAATTTTACTGTATTTATTTTGTTAAATGTACATTTGTGTGTGTGTTTACACAATCAGATAGAGATACTTACACCCCGTGTTGATATTCGAGAAAGATTTGGAGTAACCTTCTGACTGAGAATTTGAGAGATTTGTTTCAATTTCTGAAGTTATTTAAAATTTTCTCTTGATAGAAAGTCAAAGTCAGTTAGATTAAGAATTTACTTGTGTTACATAATTCATTCAAGTCTAGATAACCAGTTGTCATCATATTTTACAAGTAAATATCCTAATGTGAAGTTCATTTAAGTTTAAGCTTTCAATATTAGTCAGTTGGTGTGCACTGTGAATATGGAATCCCAGATGTTATGCTAATCTGGTGAACTGACCTGACTGTAATGAAATTTTGATTTTTGAAAAAAATGGAATGTAGTAATGTTCTAAATATTACCTGTCTGTGTCTAATAAGAATATTTTTTATTGTTTGTGTGTATATGGAGTTCTTCCGTCTTCCGTGACATCATGTTGCATGTCATGGGCTGGGTAAGGCGACTAAAGTTTATTTCTTATGTTTGCCCATGCCGTGCAAAGGACGGGATGGACGGATGCGTGTATGAATGTTTGAATGCGTGGTATGTCATGTCAATCCTGCAAACAAGTTTTTTTTTCTCTTATAAACTCCGAAATAAGCTGGCTATTTTACTTTTTTTTTGTGCAAAAAAGGAAAAATGGCCTAAGGAAATGGGAAATGGTCGGTTGACTGAGTTCAAGAATGAATTAAAGGAAATAAACCCCAACTCTTCTCAGCTTTCAAAAGAACTTCTAACTTGGGGAGGAACCAGAGAACCAGACTGTAGACTGGATCGTCCTCCTAGTCTTGAATATGAAATCAAATGCAAGTGGAAGTCTAGTGCAAAAGTAAATGCAGAAGCAAAAGAAACTTGCTTCCTTCGTTTACACTGCACAACTTGTCACGGGCAATTCCATAAACCCGGCAATTTGTATTTCTTCATTTTTAAATTTTTTAATGTGTGTGTTCTAACATAGTGGAACAGAGCTACAGCCCTTGCCGTTTTACTTTCGTATGACTTTGATCATTCACACAGACAGAATATTGGAACTCTTGCTTTAAAGAACTTCTTCTCAACTCGATTTGTTTTCTCCTCCATTACCATTGTGTACCTTCCTAAGGAATTCTCCAAGAGAAATGCCATAGACTATGGAAATGCGCATATGTTGAGCCATGTTTTGCCACGATAAGAATATTTCTTCGGTAGTCATATGCTTAATCATAGGTACGTTCGTACAAACTGTGGTGGACCCGCAATCTGTCTCATGTTATATTTCAAAAAAAATTCTTTGCATTGCACTCTAATAGCTGCATTCTGCAATGTTTGTGAATTGTTTTCGGATTCTAAGAATCACCCGTAACATATCCACAATTCCACATACTTGGTCCAGGAAAGGAAGCCCAAGTAAGCTGAAGCTGGAGCTCGAGCAAAAGCATTTCCACTTGACAAAGTTTGCAAAAGATTTCGACATTGCATTGCATTCGCATTCCACTCTGATATCCATATTATCTGTACTGTCCTGGCTGCTTGAGTTGGGTTGGGCTGTGTGCAGTGTTGATGTTGTATTTTATTAGATTGTTTTTCACTCAACCAGGAGTGTTTGGTAGGCAAGAGGTCTCCGTTTCTCATTGAACTTTTAAATGCCATTACATTCCGAACTCAGATTATTTAACAGTATCTCTCGACCCGACTTGTTGTGAGTCCTCTAATTTTATGGTGGGTGATAATATGTCACAATTCTACAATATGTAGAATCATTACAATACAGTACTTTTACTACGCATGGTTTAAATAAATGTGGAGTTGGAAAATTATGTAAAATGTAACAAATGGATTTTCCAGATGTGTCCTGAATTTTGTTTATCGCAGTATCTCCCGAGATTTTAATGAGAAGAATGAGAACATACAATTCACTCTCAAAGCATCTTTTTTTTATGTTGCTTGCAACGTTTTAGGTTTCCTCAAGTTATGAATTCGGTGAAAGATTGATACTTTGCGAGTTCTTGCTACTGAATTTTTATTAACGTGTAGAAAAAGACTTGCTCAACTTTACTACAATGGACTGATTTGAATTTTCTAATGACCTCTTTTTAAAGTGGGCGAAGGCGATACTTACTTTGATTTTGGATAGGACAGGACTTATCTGAATTTATTCTTGGCTTAGGCTTAAAGTTGTATTGACCAAGGGGGATTTTAGGAGGCTGGATGAGTGAGAATTTAGCTAGAGACTGCCTAAGGCAGACTGAACAGTTGACGGCTGTCACTGCATTGTCAGATAAAAGGAAAATAATTTAAACCTCAACCTTTTCCACCACCGAACAGAACAACTTACAAGGTAAACTATTGAGGTGCCCCCTGCGTTCAGAGGTCTGACATATACTGGGTGTTAGAGTCACTTGTACTGATA